>CALNXK010000327.1:0-95000 GCA_942486035.1 Porites lobata
AAAGCCAAGTGACGACAATATCCAACCCGTGTAACCCCGGTAAAGGTTGGACTATTTGGATAGAGTAAGACGACGTGGAGTGAGGAGAGATAACGGCTGTATTCACAGGCCTGCAGGTTACTAGACTAAACTTGTTCTTGGTACTGAAACTTGGATTAAGGTGCTCAGGCCGAAAGTCAATTCTAAATCAATTCATTTCAAGCCGTAGGCTCGAATCCCGAAACATCGAGTTTGGATTCCAATTCGAGCTCGAGTTCGAGTTCATTATGAGCACATTATTCAGGCGGTGTGTGCGCTAAATAAAAGATTATTTCAATACTAATTTTTTCTTGTAACTGTTCAGCATAATTTTATGATATAAATTTTTTAATATATACTGCTGTTGATCCCCGCAGTTTGTTTTTCAGGCTTCAGGTATATGAAAGGGTAGGGATTTCACTTGTTGGAGCATACGAAAGGGTAGGGAAATCTAATCTTTGGGAAATCTGTCATTTGGGTTTGTGAAAGGGACAAAGGGCTAACAGATGAATTTTATAGCTTTATAAAGTCGAAAGAACGTTCAATTTTTGTGATTGATTCCTGTTTAAAAGACACTGCATTTACAGCAGTTAAAAGGGATACAAAGTTCTAAACAAGGTATGTGAAAGGAGTACCATTTGTCAGTAGAAGGTATACTAAAGGGGTACCTTTTCCGTGAAAAATGGTATATAAAAGGGTAAGGGGTTGGACCTCGGGGCGGAGCCTCCCTGTATAAAAATTTATTGAGTACCCCGCGGGCTAAAAGATGCCTCAAGCGTTAAGTCATGTCTGCACTTACCAATTATTTCACTGATATCGGTATGAATTGTCATATCCGGCTTTGTCAGAGGGTCTAGAGGAGATGTGTTTGTCGCTAGAACATCAAAACCCGTCGAAAGCCATTGAAAAAATGGGTTATTTTGATCGCGTTACAGTTTCGTCGTTACACATTCTATATACCGCAAACCAAGAGACCGTGAGGGCTCGCAAGATTGACACTTCGTGCCTCGGTCGCCCTTCGGGCGACGTGCCGTGCGCCAGCGAGGATATGGCTTGCGGTTAGTGATTTTCAAAACGGCTAACAACAAAGTCGATCTCGGTCAGATAAGAAGCGAAGAAATCGTTTACAATAGATTCATAAAGATCCCACTGGGCTAATTAATCATGCTAAGCGACAGGTATAGACATTTTTCAAGGTAAGAAAGTAATTCATTTATTCACACGAATCTCCTGAGGATCGACCCTGTGACCTAAGCGATCCCTTCGGTATTTTCTGTCTTTACATCATCCTAATCATTTCGTACTTGCGGGCGCAAACAATAGAAACGTCATCATTACCTACCGATTCCTCGCGACCCCTGTTCAAGCAAATCGAGATTTTTTTCTGGCATGACTATATATTTCAACTGTAAGTACTTTTCTTAATATATGTGCGAGTTACTAGAGTGCGTCCTCGAGATTTCGCCTTCTGGGCGAAATCTCTGCGGGGGCAATAACGAAGTTTATATTTGATTTAACTTTTGGACTAAGTAACGATTCTCAATAATCGTCAACCGTCAAAAGTTTTTGGTTTTGCGAATCAAGAGTTGGCCCAGTGGTGAGAGTGCCCGCCTCCTAGCACCTATCAATGCGGCCCAGATTCAATCCCAGCGTCGACGCCATATGTGGGTTGAGTTTGTTGTTGATTCTCTCATTTGCTCTGAGACGTTTTTCTCTGATTACTCCGGTTTTCCCCTCTCCTCAAAAACCAACATTTCCAAATTCCAATTCGACTAGGAATCAGGCCAGATGAAGAACCATTTTGTGAATGTGCTACCTCCAAATCATTACTTCTTTCTTTCTTTTTTTATTTACTTTTTCTTTATTTTTTCTTTAAAATTTGACCGTCACTCTTAAAAATTAGTGCAAATTAACCGTCAATCGTCAAAGCTACCACCCCATTGAGACACTCTGTTCCATAAGGTACTCAAGGGACGTTTTGGTAGAGGTGTGCCGCCGAGGCGCGCCTTCAAACCTTGACCCCGGTTGAAGACAAAAATCGTTCATTTTGCAACCCTGTTTAAGAAAAGAGGACCTATTTTACGACCCTAATTCGTTCTCTTTCTTGCATACAGAAACGAAATATTTTTCAAAATTCATTATAACATTATTTATGGAATAAAACTGGTTCGTAGCACATAGACTGAAATCATCGCAAATAGTCGCATTAATTCTTTTGAAAGGCTTCCGGTCCAAAAAGACACTCCTTTCAAGAACGATAATTTATGTATACCTTGTTTAACACTCAAGATTGTGAAAAAAAAACCATACCCTGTTCAGCAGTACAAACCTACTTATAGGGCCAAATAAGGTCAGGCAGTGCCCCGCGTCGGGGATCTGCATGTAAACGATATAACGAATCCGGTAATCTGAATTTCCATATTCTTGACGAATTTGCAAAAATCGTCTATGTAGCCTTTAGAGTAACGTTTCACGTGTCATTGTTATTGTTAGCCGAAACCAATTGTGGAATTGCACACATTTTAGGCATCCTACTGATGAACAGTTGGGACACGTAGATATATTTTTTAGCAACTACTATAATTTGCAGTCTGTCTGCTTTGAATTATTAACAAAATGAACAGTTGCAATGGATGTCAATGTAATGCAATATATAGGAGGATAAAGAAGTGTTCCATAAACTTAACGCGCGCAGGAAATCATTCTATTTTGTCTTTATGACGTCCTTTTTTTTTTATCGTTCCACGTCGCTAAACAAGTTTAGTCGTGTTGCGCTTTGGAAAGAGAAAAGTCATGTTGACAAAATGAATGTTTTTAATCTACCTCCTATAACAATGTTAGGAACTTCGACTGCTTCGGGAAATTTCAGCGAGGAAGGTAAAACTTGTGTTATTTTCGCATCTGTTCTCTGTGCGTTATTTTCCTCGGTGGCTTAAGTTTGTAGCAAAAGTACAGGGCACGCGCGAAAATCCTTATTTTCCCAGACTAACTTTGCTTTTACCTTCAAGTTATCAAACTACTGCGCCAACTTTTCATTCGAAAGTGTTAGTGCTCCTTAAATTTGTTTAGGATTGAATTTATCTGGTTGTCGTGAAATTTTCTCTTCTTGGCCTCAACCAGTTGAAACTGAACTGTTATTTGTTTGGATGATTTTGTTTCCTTGGTTACTTGTTTCTAAGGATCGGAAGCCATTCTGGCGCGCGCAATCGAAGTTACTTACGACGTCAAGTTCCGATATTTGTTTCCACAAAGTTTAAAACACTTTTCAAAGCTTTTAAATAGCTTTGTTGTAATCTAGTTGTAGCCGTGGGATTTTAAGGCTCAATTTAAGTATTAGCACACACTTTCACACGGTTTATACCGATCAGCCGCATTTGAGTGGTTGAAATAAATTTAAAATATTTATGCGCCTTTTATTACCTTCAAATGCAGGAATCAGGGTCGCTGAAGAACCGTTCCATCGACGCTTTACTGTTGTTGAAGGCTTTGGAAGCAAGAGCGCTTTAATCAAAATCCACCTGTCGTCGATCTATATGCTTGTCTACGTGACAAAACATGTTTGCTTGCTTGCTTGTCTCCGTTAACAAAATCAGCAGTTTTACTACAGCATATTTGCCTGGAAAAACGTTTACAAATGAAGTAAATTTATAACAAAGTAAAGAAATGCAATATAAAAACAAAAGCAAACGTTTCCAGTGTTTCACAACGTAAACGACGCCTTCTAAAAAAGTTGCAAGCGACCTTCCGTTTTGATAGAATATTAGCGTTCGTTCCGAGACGGACATCATATTTCGAGGGGAAATGCGAAAGGTAGGCTGTTTTTTAGGCAAATATAAGTCAACGACGGTTTCTCTCTCTTTTCTACAGACGGAAATGGATGAGGAACAAATGGACATAGTTGATGCAAACCAACCACAAGCCAACTCTTCGATTATGATCAACAAGTCATGGAAACATCCAACCGCAGCCAAACAAGTAATTAATCATCCAGGGAGATGCGGCAAGAAACAACTCCACATGGTTAGCATGCGCATCAGCATGGAACAGTCTCTTAAGTGCCGTGAAGTGGGTTTGGAAATGGCTATATATTGGTATCGAGTGGCCGACGGACATAAACTCAGACGCATTTGCTCGCAACACAGTTACTGCATCGGATTCTACTTGTCCGGCAGACGGCGTAAGTTTGGCTTTAATGCCCACATTACTATTAATACCGGATAGCTTTTGCGCCGGCGCGAAAATCATACTGGATAGGGCTTCTGTTCACACATGAGAACTGTGATTTCTTTTCGGCGCAATTTCTGTAACGGAGCAAAACTGTGCCGCGCCGATCCCTAGAGTGGAGAGTGAGTTACATATCGGATAGCGGGGGTGTTCACAGTCTTCACAATATACCGGACAACTTTCCGTGTCAGCGCAAGGAAATTAAAAGCTGTATTTAATATATATTTTCATTTGAGGAACGTACTTTTACCAAAATAATTCACTACCACTACCACTACTGTTTTAGACAGTAAGCGTTTACAGTTGGGATTGAGCTTGTCTCCTATTAATGATGAACACAAGGCTGCCAATGGCCGATTAATTGCGACCAAAGGTTAATTATTTATAGTTATAAATAAGGTAGCCTGCGTAGTAGGCGCTTGGAAGTAACGGCGCAGGAGAGAAAGAGGCGCGCGAAAGAGACACTTGAGGGGAGAGAAAATGGCGCGTTTCCCTCCTGCGCCCCGTTCTTTCTTGAGCCCATTACTTCCAAGCGCATGCTACGCAGGTTGTAGTTAAGGCGGCTGAACACAGTTTTGGCAGTTTGTGATCATGAGTATTTATTTTGCCAAATAATGGCAAGAGAAAAGTTGCAGCTCAGAAGCTGAAACTTGGCAAGTGAAAAATATACTGCTGAAAGATTTTGATTGACAGGTAAAATTTGATTTTTTCGTAGTTTCCATGGTAACACGAGTGATTAGATACAATTGTAAAATTTCACTTTTGCTCAGTTTACATAAAATTCGTTCTTTAGATTTTCCTATAACCTTGCACACAGCTTACTATAAGTAATCATCACCATTTGAAACTCATTTGACCAAACTTTAACAGAAGAGTTTTTAGATAATCAATAATATAATTGCACTGTAATTATTAAATGTGAGACAAAATTCCTTTGTTCAACTTCCATTTTAAAGTTCTCGTTATTTAAAGTAGGATAAAAGTAAAATATCAGAAAATTTCAATGAGTAGATTTTGAGAAATCGTTTTCTGTGTACCATTGCTTTTTCGCAGCCATTTTTGTTTGTCCAATTTAAAACACGCGCCATCACGCGAGTTACCGCTGACAGCTAACAAAACTGTGTTCAGCCACCTTAGGCTAGAATAGCAAAAATGTAGCCAAACCTTTGAGATTCTAATAGCCTTTCCAGACTTGTTGGACTGGCTAGCACTTTTAACATATGTGGGTTGAGTTTATTGTTAATTCTCTCGTTTGCTCTGAGAGGTTTTTATCCAGGCACTCTGGTTTTCTCCTCTCTTCAAAACCCAACATTTCAAAATTTCGATTCGATTATTGGAATTGCTACCTCTAAAACTTTATTTATTTATTTATTTATTTATTTATTAAGGGCCTATTCTACTGTATTATACAGTCGATGCCACGTAGGAAGCCCCTGCACGTCATTCGCAAAGTCAATATCTGCCCGTGTCATGTTATGTGGGAAAATGGTGCCTCGTGCAGGTAGTGGATCCACACGAACAAGTCATAGTTGCTGATGTTGTGAAAGAGTGCTGTTGGGTCGCGGTTGGCCATCACGGTTTTGTTGATCTCTTCATATGGTGTCAAAGTCACCATATAATTGCTTATGTAGTACCTGGACATGTTGATGTACCTCATGTATTGATCCTTCTCCTGGGCTGACAACTTGAGGAAATTTTTGCGAGTCAGGGTTTTTTTCTGTGCCTAGTCTTTGCCATAGTAGCCAAAGTCGCACTTACTGCAGTCATGTCCAGCAAAGTTTGAATTGCATTTTGCACGTTTTATGGTAAAGAGCATGAGGCCAGTTATGGCGCTCGTCGTCTTCCTGGAAAGGTTGGTAATGATTGTACTTGAGGGACCAATCAGGAATGACCAA
Source organism: Porites lobata (assembly GCA_942486035.1). Taxonomy (NCBI): domain Eukaryota; kingdom Metazoa; phylum Cnidaria; class Anthozoa; order Scleractinia; family Poritidae; genus Porites; species Porites lobata. Next base: position 6,138 of record CALNXK010000327.1, read on the forward strand.
CTCCTGGCGTGTACCTCTGTTTCCATCATTACCGCATGGCGCACTAAAGCCTTTTGGGATTGGACAACATTTCTTGTTTTTCAGACTCGCCAAGGATGTACAAAGTCTAGGGAACTGTGCCTTCAGTACGGGTTAAGGTGAATACAATAAAGACAAGACACGTGATGATACGGCAGCTCATATGTACTCGTATCTTTAATTCTAATATTATAAAAAAATTTTAACAAATATTGTCTACTTCGTGTGTATGGCCTTCTTCAGAAGAAAATAATATCTGAATAAATGTATGTAAAAATAGAGCCATTTGTTTTTTATTGTTCCAATTAAACAGTCATATTGGAAGCAAGCTTAGGATATACACTAACGTCTCAGCGGATTTCTCCAGGACCTAAGTAACTTTTTTTCAACAAAGCTACTCAAAAAACAAATTGCTATTGACCACGATGGTAAATAATACCATGTATGACTTTTGGGTATATCATTACTAAAATTTTACAGAGAAGACCTCGATATTTCTAATATATATAAGTTGCTTGCTTTTAACCTGGGTAATTTTATTTTAGAAACACTTTTGTAAATTACCTTTGTCACGATAAACGATTGGCCACGACTTGACGCACTAAACATTCTTAAAAATTCAACTCTATTAACTACGAAAGTTTTCACAAAATATTTTATAGACGTTGCACAGCTCTGGATAATTCATCGATTATCACCTGCATGGCTGGTCTCGCCCCAGGGTCTGTCTGCAGGCATCACCGTACCAGGCCTCTTAAGGAGCGGTTCGTCATCAGAAGAACTTGCTGTTCACGCCTTCTAGGATCTGAAAGTTCTCGGGCGCATATTTCACAAAGAAGAACACCAAAGCTATAAACATCAACCTATGAACGATACACACATTATTCCTTGTTATTTGCCTTAAAGCATCCATCAATATTCTTTTCACTATAGCAATTATTGGTATAATGATAAGAATTACCTCGGAGGCTGTTATCCACCTCGGTTACATTCTCCTCGATCTGCATAGTTCTTTACATCACACTCAAGCCTTATTCAATAATTGTTACAGTGCGACTACTATAACCGGGACCACCTAGACAAAGTAGACCAATCAGATTATAGAAAAATAACAATACATTCCGAGAAAGCTACTTGTCAATCAAAATTACCACGAAACGAAATAAACAACATGAATCGAAACAAACCAATTACAACCCACCGACGTGACCTTTTGAACCCGCTGAAGAAAGCACTTGTTTCCCGAGAGGTCCATTAGAGTGAGTAACGGAGGCAAAAAACGTAAACGATAAATATATTTTTGACTTGCGGTCGCATGTTGTTGCAAAGCTCGGAAATAGCCGCGAAGAAATTGCTGGTAGATGACAAAATAACAGTTTGTGTCAAAGATATATGTCTCCTGGGTGTCGTACGCAAAGTTTCGAATGGAAAAACATTGTATGGTCACACATTTTACTTTCCTGAAAAACGTTTGCTATTAATATTTAATTTTTTGCTTCGAGTAACTTGTTTTCTTTTTACGAGCTGCTGATTAGCTCACAACCAACTTTTTTGGAATGTAGTGTTATTTTCCCGTGATAAGATTGGTCAACTTTCTCTAAGAGGCCTCGGTTACAGTAGTCGCACTGTAAATATACATTTTGTACTTCCTGTTCGCACCCCCTACAATGTGTAGTGCAGACTAAGGCAACTATTCTCACCGCACATGCAATAAGACTGATAAGAGCGTTTCGGGGACACGCCTGCGTTCTACCAATCTCAGAGTTCTCGGCAATCGGGGACGATTACAATCCTTTGCAGTCTTCTGCCATAAATTTGGAAAGCCTGACGTGAAGTTGCGCCTGCAGGAGGCGCTCTTCGCACCTCCCAACTTTCCTGGTGCCGGTTACCACATCATCAAACCTAGCTGCATATCTTTGCCAAGGCCGTCGTGGATTCTGCCCATAACTTAGTTTCATAACAATGAACTTAGTTTGCCGTGATGCGACAACAGACATGCAGTGAGGATAAATTACTCTTGATTACCCTCTTTACAAAAGCTTGTAAACTGCGCCCCAGCTGAATAAACTCTCTATGCCCTACTCATTTTGCTTTGCTAACATCGTTCTTATGGAAATTTGGGTTCGGTATTGTTTTCTGATCGTCGTGCGTATAGATAAGGATGGTCTTTTACAAAGGTGTTGTAAACTTCTCCTCCCACTGCCAAGAAACAAAAATAAATACACAAGGGGTCACTTTACACCCCCCAACCCCCTTATAACGGGCACCTTTCTGAGCGGTGACGTTATCACCTCCTCTCAAAAGTGGTCGTTGTAAAAAGGTTCGACTCTATCAGTTTTAGCTGTCAAAATTTAAATCGCAACACACGACTGCAGCCTAAGTTTGTTTTCGTGGCATAAACGCGTGGAAAATGACCATAATAATCAAGATTATTTTGCTACTTCTTATTGTACACCTAGCTGAAGAAGGATATAGTGGAGTAGGGTTTCTTTCGTGTGAGTAAACGAACAACCAGGCCTTAAAGTCCTAAGCACTCAAGATCAACGCAGTAGCGCCTTTCTTCTAGGTCTAAAAGATGTTGGTTAAACGCTATTGAATTTAAAAGTTCTAATTGCAGTGAAACTAACCTTCACTGTCTGGTTCGATGTAACTGCTTCAGGGGCGCTGTAAATCATGGCTCCGGGAAATTCCGTCATGGTCTGCTGCATGAAATTAGCAGTGCCATAATCTGACACTTTGCCTCTCCATTGGTCATCCTGTCGCCATAGCAACACATTCGCACTGCTGACATCCCGGTGAATGATGGGTTCTGGTTTCTTCTGGTGAAGATAGTTCAGTGCGCGGGCTACATCCAAAGAAATGGTGCGTATTTCAGTTTCGGAGAGCTTACGCTGTTCCAACAGAGACCTTAGACTTTCTTCCATCAATTCCGTAATAAACAGAGCGTTCCCTTATCGTTGGTGGCGCCGATAAACTGAAGCAAGTGAGGATGGCGGCACTTGGACGCAATATTCATTTCTCTCTCGAAAAGACGTATCTTGTGAGGGGAGAGAATCAGATCATGCATTTTTTTCACTGCTACAGTACAGCCACAATACACATCTTCATAAACACTTCCCCAGCCTCCCCTGCCAAGGCATTTGTTGGTCATTTGAATTTCATCGCGGGAAATGACCCAGTCGCATTCTTCCTGTCGTTGTAGGTCATTTATTGTTTGCTGGGCTGACGAAAGACTTAACTCTAGTTCATTAACTTCCTGGTCTTTTTCTCTCACCTGTCTTTCTAAGACGGACACCTGTTGTTGAAAGTTCTCCAGTCGTTGCTGAATTTCCCTCGAAGGCCTTAGTGAGTTTGTACCGCGTTGCTGAATCTCCCTCAACTGCCTTTGTGAGGTTTCTTCTCGTTGCTGCATCTCCCTCAACTGCCTTTGCGAGGTTTCTTCTCGTTGTTGCATCTCCCTTAACTGCCTTTGTAAATTTTCTTCTCGTTGCTGCATCTCCCTGAGCTGCCTTTGTGAATTTTCTTCGCGTTGCACAATCTCCCTCAACTGCCTCTGCGAGTTTTCTTCGCGTTGCCGTATCTCCCTCAGCTGCCTTTGCGAGTTTTCTTCGCGTTGCGGTATCTCTCGCAACTGCTTTTGTGAGTTTACGTCGGTTTGATGCATCTCCTGTAACTGTCCCTTCAAATCTTCTTCACATTGCGTTACCGACGATAACTGCCTCTGCAAATTTTCTTCACGCTTCCTCGTCTCCAATAACTGCCTCTCCAAATTTCGATCGCGTTGCTGCATCTCCCTTCGAGTGCGTTCTTCACGTTGCCTCGTCTCCAATAACTGCCTCTGCAAATTTTCTTCACGTTGCCTTATCTCCTGTAACTGCTTCTGCAAATTTTCTTCACGTAGCTGTATCTCCCTCAGTTGCCTTGGTGAATTTTGTCCCTGACGTTCACCAGCTGGTGAAGGCGATTACACATTTTCTCCACGTAGATCTCGCACTTTCGCTGTTTTCCATAAGAAGAAAAAGAAAACCAAAATTAAAATCACCATGATGACAGAAATTATAACAATATATTAACAATGATTTATTCCCATTCTTTTACTAACAATAACTTACTGGAAGTAGGAGCGCGCAAATAGCCTAAGACAAGCTTATCGAGGCGGGTTGCTTAACATATTGAGCTCTAACTAACAAATTTCAAACCTTAACATAAAACAAAATAGACAAAAATAGAGATAAAACTCATAAACATGACTAAATTGCACTAAACGTAACTATCATATATTAAAAGCCGCATCTCATGATTCAAAACCTTTGTTTAAATCCCTCAATTGTAAAATTTTGTGATATAATCCATCTTGAAATTTTTTCTTTTATTTATGAACGGTTTCACAAGATACGTCCTTCTTGTTTTGCTGATTATTTCAAGCCATTATCTTCTGCGATTGGAAGTAGTGGGCACAAGAAAAAACAGGCGCGTGAGAACGAGACCTCGCGTGTCTCCCTCGCGCGCCCGTTCTCTCTTTCGCTCACTACTTCCAAGCGCCTGCTACGCAGGCTATTCTGTCCCTTGTTTCTCTACATTTTGATAGATTAACCTAGATCTGTTTTTAAGCCCAGCTCAAACTAGACAATATGGTATTCGCTCCCTTCGTTATAACTGTGCAAAAGTTTGAAATGCACTACCAGCTCACGCTAAACAAATTACTCATTTTTCGAGATTTCCTCAAAATAATAAGTTTAAATGATTGACGGGTATAGTAGTGCCATGAATTCTTAAAATAGTTTATGACCATGTTAATTAAACATAAGTTAGTAAATGATTGAAGTAGTACTTTTTATCACTGAATCAATATCACTGCACTGAATTCCTTTATCTCATATATATTTTCGTTGGGGCATCTACTCGATTAGTTTTATTAATTATTTAGGCGTCCCAAACTCCACACAAACAACAAGTATAAAGTAAAGTTCTTTCACATTTCCTCTTTTTTTCAAATTCCTTTTCCCATTCTAAAGCTTTAATAATGTTGAATTTGTAATTATTTGAACATATAATTCATTTTCTCTTCTACATGTGATTGTATTCATATTGTTTAGAACGAACGGTTGTTATATTCCTATAATCGTGCATATTTTGTGTCAGTGAAATAAAAATTTGAATTGACGAATTGATAACGATGACGAATTGATAACGATGACAACACAATAACCCTAAGTGAGGATTCTGAAATCGATGTTGGGATTTGGAAAAGTAATGGGGATCTCTACACGTGTCGATGTAGTGGATATTCCCCTATTTTTTAACTGTCTTGATATTTTCGCCGGAAGCATATTACTGAGTTGTGCTGAGCTTTTTACAGTTATTGGAATAAACACCTCTCTCTCAGCCTCTCTCTATTAAACGCCCTGGCTTGGACCCCTAAAACTAATTAAACGCCCCGGGCGTCTTTTAGATCATTTGCGGTAAACATTGTCTTTAAGTTGTAATACCCAGGAGAGATTCAAAACAAAGGTTATGTAACTTTTAGGGCAAACAAGCTGTACTATGAGAAGTGCGCAAATGGGGAATGTTATTTTATCAGTTCCTCGTATAGTCAGATCTGCTATTTTTAGCACAAATAGGCCATTTCCGAGTTCTCGCGGGTCTCTGTATCAAAACGAGGTTAAGTGCTCAGCCTTTGAAGGGAACCTCTTTTAGAATGACTATAAATGTGAAAGCTGTGAATGTTATGGTTCTATTGCGAACTGTATTCACCGTAGGTTGCTGATTAGCCTGTTCCAGGCGTTCAGATAGTAGAGCGCGGGAGAAAAATTCACGAAGAAAAAAAAAACGAGGGGAGACTAGAGGGGGAAGGGGGAGAACGCCTGTAAACATTCCCTTACAGAGCTCTTTCCGCCCTTAACTGACCGCCGACCGCGCAACTGTGACATGAACTACAAAGTGCTGACAGGCTAAACGCGACCCATAAGCTCATGATGGTGTGAAACGTGACTGTTGAGTTAGCTCAGCCATGCATACTGGGCAATTATTTCCTGCGGTTTGTTTCTGAAAGAATTTGATTCCAGATGCAGTTAAGTACTGATTTTCTTTGACCTCTGTTTTAAAAAGCATCTTTTTATCGCGGCTAAATAACCTTTGGCCGTTCTGGGCTTCCAGAAATGATCTTACACGCACACTTTCCTTTCACATTGCCTGACATTGGCGTGTCTTCGTCCATGCCTTCCTCCTGTCCCCAACCTATGGCTGTTGTTGCTGTTATTCCAAATCGCTTGAGCTTGGTTTCATTACGGCTGCGAGAGGCGCAACGATGATGATCGTGGAAATTGACTCGCCAACTTTTCCTTTAATTACGTTTATTATTCGTGGAAAGAGTAGAAAAGTGAAGGTCTCCCAGAGCCCGTTGGAAGAATGGCGAAAACGTCCTGGCCTCAGCGAACGAGATTCAAGCAAATTTCTTGCTCTTCTTTTTGATTCCAAAATACGGGAAATGCTCGATTGCATTGTTTATAGTAGCTTCGATGTCCGCGTGATTCGATAACAAACGTCTCTCTCCCTCCATATCGCATTCCTCATCAATGTCACTAGTGCTTGATTGTTATCAGAAGGTGTCATAATCGACCAATAAGAGGGTATACTGGAATCCAGTATACCGGAACTACCCTTTGTTAACAATGTTTACAGGCGTTCTCTCGCTCTCGTCCCACCCCGTTCCTCCCCCCTCTCCCCCCGTTTTCTCGGTGTGCAACTTAACTCGCTCTCCACTTACCGCTGCGCTCTACTATCTGAACGCCTGTTGCTGATTACTCAGTTTCTTTGCAGAATATCCTTACAGATAGGAGGTAGTCTATGGGCCCTCTTCCTCTATTTGTGCGTCAACTTTTACAAACTTAATGTGTTAGCGTTTCATTTTTAAGGTTAAATTTGACCAGGATTTTGTGCAGCGAGTTCTATGGGTCCTCTGGTCACGATTGACTTCCAACTTGCAGATTTAAATCTGAAGAGCTCCTGAGGCTTATTTGCTGAAGTTATGGAAAAATCTGTCGTAGGGTTTCGAAGTTCACGTGAGCTGACCAAGATAGACGGACTTTTTATCAGTGCTCGTAAAGTTTTCCTTCTTTCTTAAATTGGATCTTTAATTGTTCTTCACTGGAAAAGTTGAAAATTTAGAGGCACGCGTAAAAATGAAATTACACCCTGTAAAATACAATTTACGTGTTTTGTAAATTCCAATTTACATGATAGGATTTGTAAAATAAAATTTACATCAATTTTCAGTTTCCCTCACCATGTAAATTTACTGTAACATACATTTACAGCAAGTGTCCTTGGGCAGTAATGGATAGGAGACCATGTAAAAATGTGTAAAATGTTTTACACATATTTACAGTATCTTCTTTGTAAATAGCCTGTAAATCTTTCCTCTAAGAACATGTAAGTAAAGTGTAAACATCATGTAAATCAAGACACTGATTTGGCCGAGTAAGCACCTTGGGAAAAGAAAAAGAGAGACTGATTTGACCCTGTACTGGAAAAACATTGTAAATCAGAAAAGGGAGACTGATTTGAACCTTAGTGTACACTTCTTGTAAATAATTTGATAAAGGGAGACTGTACGTAAAAACCTTGTAAAAGAAGAAAGGATACTGTTCTTTTTTACTCTAGATATCAACAAGGCAGTATTTCTTAACCTTTTAATAGGCTTTTACTTTCACAGCAATCCTACAACAAGTAAACAACAAGTAAATCGATGCTCTTCTCGGCAGGGCAGGAAGGAGTGTGCACATATTGTGAGTGTGCAAGAAGTATGGCTATAGTCTGGACTTATTTTTAAAACAATCACATCCATAGTCTGATTAGACCTCTTTTTACCTATGGCATTTCAGTATGGGGAGTTTCAAGTCATGACAAGTATCTTTCTAAAATTGATAAGTTTCAGGAAAGGGCAGTTTGTTTTGGCTTTCTTAAGGAGGCCATGCCCATTTTAAGCCTTGTAGAGGCCTCAGATAATAAGTTGTGGAAGAGCGTCACAAATTCTACTGAGGGCCATTTGACAGATCTCCTCCCACCCAGTAAAACAAGATTGCTACGGAATCATGGTCACTCCTATGTGCTTCTTCAAATCAGGACTGAAAGTTTTAAATGCTGTTTTATTAACAGGTGTCTTTTCAATTTTATCTAACTGTCAATATGAAATCCGGAACGTTTGTTATTGGAATTAACAGAGAGCTTATTTATGTACTTACCTATACTTATGAGTACCGAGGCTTAACCATATTCCTCTCAATTCGAAAACCAAAAAAATGAACAGTTGCAACTGATGTCAATGTAATGCAATTCATAGGAGGATAAAGGAGTGTTCCATAAACTTTACGCGCGCAGGAAAACATTTTATGACGACTTTATGACGTCGGGTTTTTTAATCGTTCCAGGGGCCGGTTGCTCGAAGACTGGTTAGCGCTAACCGTTGGTTAAGAGGTATCAAAATGTATAGGTTTCCATGGTTTTTAAAGCTGGTTAGCACTAACCATGCTTCGAGCAACCCGGGCCACGTCGCTAAACGAGTTTAGTCGTGTTGCGCTTTGGAAAGAGAAAAGTCATTCTTGACAAAATGAAAACGTTTTTAATCTACATAATTTTCCTCCTAACAATGTTAGGAACTTCGACTGCTTCGGGAAATGTCAGCGAGGAAGGTAAAATTTGGGTTATTTTCACATCTGTTCTCTTCGCATTATTTTCTTCGATGGCGTAAGCTTGTAGCAATAGTACAGGGCGCGCGCGAAAATCCTTATTTTCCGAGACTAACTTTGCTTTTGCCTTTAAGTTATCAAACTACTGCGTCAGCTGTTCATAAAAGTGTTAGAGCTTCTTTAATTTGTTTAGGATTAACTTTAACTGGTTGTCGTGAAATTTTCTCTTCTTGACCTCAACCAGTTGAAACTGAAATGTTATTTGTTTGGATGATTTTGTTTCCTTGGTTACTTGTTTCTAAGGATCGAAAGCGATTCTGGCGCTCGCAATCGAAGTTACTTACGAAGTCAAGTTCCGTTATTTGTTTCCACAAAGTTTAAAACACTTTTCAAAGATTTTTTAATAGCTTTGTTGTAATGTAGTTGTAGCCGTGGGATTTTAAGGTTCAATTTAAGTATTAGCACACATTTTCACACGGTTTATGCTGATCAGCCGCATTTAAGCGGTTTAAATGAATTTAAAATATGTATGCGCTTTAATTGCCTTCAAATGCAGGAATGAACGTCGCTGAACAAAACCGTTCCATCGACGCTTTACAAGTGTTGAAGACTTTGGAACTGGCAAGAACGCTTTCATCAGATCCACCTGTCGTCAATTGATATGCTTGTCTCCGTGACAAAAGCAGCAGTTTCACAACAACCTAATTGCCTGGAAAACTTTTACTTTGAACTAAGTTTATAGCAAAGTAAAGAAATGCAACATAAAAACAAAAGCAAACATTGCTAGTGTTTCACAACGTAAACGACGGCTTTTAAAAAAGTTGCAAGCGACCTTGCGTTTGGATAGAATATTAGAGGGGAAACGCAAAAGGTAGGCTGTTTTTTAGGCTAATTTAAGTCAACGACCGTTTGTCTCTCTTCTCTACAGACGGAAATCGACGAGGAAGAACAGATGTACTTAGTTGATGCAAACCAACCACAAACTGACTCCTCGATCGTGATCAACAAGTCATGGAAACATCCAACCGCAGCCAAACAAGTAATCATCCAGCGAGATGCGGCAGGAAACAACTCCACATGGTTAGCAGCATCAGCATGGAACAGTCTCTTAAGTGCCGTGAAGTTGGTTTTGAAATGGCTATATATTGGTACTACTACTAAGATGCGTTATGGTCTATCAGAAGATGGTGAATAAGCGAAAGTTTACATATGTTATTAAAGCCCGACCTAACGCTTCTGCAGTGTCTTGTTTAAAGTGGAAGCCAATCCAACAGGTCGGAAAAGGTGATTAGAATCTCAAACGTTTGGCTACATTTTTGCTATTTTAGCCTTCATGGACCATTAGCAGCCTTGTTTTCAGCATCAATAAGAAACTAGCGCAATCCCAACGGTGAACGCTTACTGTCCAAAACAACTTGGTAGTGAATTTTTTGTAAAATATAATATAAAAGGTATCCGATATAGTGTGAAGTCTGTGAACACCTATCCGATATGTAACTCACTCTTCACTCTAGGGATCTGCGCGGCGCAGTTTCGCTCCGTTACAGAAATCGCGCCGAAAAGAAATCACTGTTCTTATTTGTGAACAGAAGCCCTATCCAGTATGGTTTTCGCGCCGGCGCAAAAGCTATCCAGTATTAATAGTAATGTGGACATTAAAGCCAAACTTACACCGTCTGCCGGACAAGTAGAATCCGATGCAGTAACTGTCCTGCGAGCAAATGCGTCTGAGTTTATGTCCTTTGGCCACTCGATATGGTTCTACTTTTGTCTCATCATCAGAAGATTTGCCTGACGATTTAAATATTGTTAAAAATTGGGGATAATTAAGAATCCGTAAAAAAAAAATGAACAACTACTGATTTTAGAGGGCAAGGCATGTTTCGATTGATCACTGATCAGTTCAGTTACAAGTGATACACTTATGATTGAAGTTACAATAAATGGCGCATGATGCATGATACGATTGGCACTGATCGATGTTACAACCAACGATAACAAGTGACCTTTTCGGCTTGTATGTTTTGTTTTATCATTATTTTAAGTGATGGTACTTCAGAGAACTGTCTCTTTCTAATTTCGTCCTGATGTGCGCGAGCATCCTCGTGCATAATTATGCATAATTTATGAAAGGACAAAAGGCAAGTTCCTGGAGAACATCACGTGGTCTGAACATTAATTTATTAAAATAAAACAAACCATACAAGCTAAACATAGCCTGTACAGAAGGCGCTCTGAGGCAAACGGCGTCTGCTACGCAACCTAAGCTGGAAAGGTCTGTTTGAATCTAACATTATCCTTAATAAGCGTGAGATAACGAATTTTACACGTTCAGGAAAAACGTAACGTTTTCAATCTCTTCAAAGGTATAATATGTAGCAAAAATAAAGAAAATAAGTAATGATAACGATCACGATATTGATGATGATGAGGATAGCAAGAGTAAAATCTGGTTAAAACAGAAGAGTAAGCTCAAATGATTACGCTACATGTTCAGTGTTGGTTTCTCCCTACCAATATGATTATGAGAAATTTATATCTGTTGACTCGAGAGACCAAAGTGTCCGTTTTCCGCAATAACGATTATTGACCACTACAGAAAATTCCATAACATACCCATAATGCTCTTTGTTTGTCACCCCAAAGTTTTGAAGAAGCAATGTTTTCAGTTTCTTTTGGGGCCATTCGAACTCCCAAGGAATTGAATCTAAGAGAGGTAATGGCTTTCCCCGGGAACAAAGAAAACTGTTCGTAATTAACGGTGGGTGTCCGTACAGTGGGGTTCGAGTGACATATTTTCCCTCAAAGGGCTTCACTACAATTACACTAAATCGCATTCAAGTTAAAGGAAAAAGTAAAGGAAGGTCATGTAGAAACTTAATGTATACTTACCATTCTCGTCGACATTATATTGTCGTAGTCATAACCGAACTCGAAAGACTTCTTATTAATAAACATCTGTTGATGAGTATACGTATACTGTCGATAACACAGGATAAAATGGTACAATGACGTTATCTTTGTTGTGTCCGATGGGTGCATTGTAGGTTGAAGGAACCGAAGCGTTCTTGTTGAACTTGCGAGGACATTTCTCATAAATACGATCCACAAAGAAATGATGAAGAGGGAAGATTGAGTCGTTTGACGCAGAAGATACATCTCCCATGGCTCCACCCACGACTATGTGAACCTGGTTATGTCAAAAGGTGTGGACATTTGGCAAAGGATAACCGGTCTTTGCACTGACGTAGCCTTCAATGATCTTTTTAAAATTTGCAGCTTGACTCTTTGCCATAGGGTGGCAGGTCAAAAGTTTCAAACCGGAGTGCAAAGTTGACTTCTTCTTTGGCTGGAAATGTCATTGTATATCCCTCTTTTCTTACTTTTCCTTCCATTTCCTTCTCAGTGATCCTTTCCAAACCAGTTTTCTTGTTCATTGGGTCACACATCTTTGGCGAGAAATGGGTTTGTTCGCTGGTGCAAATGACGCACCAGTTGTCAAAGTATTTGCCCTGCACAGTTCCACCAACTTGTTTTGTTACACCAAGAAGCTCTTCGGAACAAATAGCTGGCTCACATTGTGTTTTACTTTTCCAAAAAGGAATAGCAAAGTTTTCATCGTTACCAATTTCCTGCAAGGTTCTCTCCCAAGTCAACATGTACAGTCGATACCGCTATTTATCAGACACAGGTCCGAATGTTTCTTAAAGCTCACTCCTTAGGCCTTTGAAAAACCACTAATTTTCAGAAACAGATCGGAATCGAAACACTTGGGACCATATTTATGATAAACACGGTCTCAGACTGATACGCCAGCTGTCAAAAGTTATTGTCGGTTTGATGTGAGATACAGTACAAGAAGAAGTACAAGTACACGCTGCAGTAACATGCTTAGCATCGTTTAGTTGGCTCTCAGTAAAAACTCTTTGCAATCTTCAGCGCCCTTCGTTTTTGTCGACACATGCGTTCTCCACATCAAGCTAAACCAAGCGACATTCATTTGAAAAAACTCAAGTTAAAATGTACCAGTTTTGTCTCTTAACAATTATGAATTACAAGTCTTTTAATTAACTGCAGACTCGCACTGTTTTAGTCACTGAAGACTGAATACTACCGGTAGCTTTTATCCTCACCGTGATATTTCCACCTTCAAACTTAATCCACTGTAGGACCACACAATTCCCAGAAACAGGTAAACTTCCGCATTGTCTTCGGGATTTCCCTAATAAACAAAAGCTACGTATTTTTTATACGCTGGAGATAGGCTAGACTGTTTCAAAACAACTTCTAATAACTTGCAAAGATCAATGTATTACTTTTAACTTTGTTCAGAAATTGTACAAGGCAATTTTTGTCTGTCTTGATGAAATGAGAAATAAAAACACGTTCGGCAAAACCACACTTCCGCTTTTACCCACCTACTGGCAATATGCCGAGTCTTGCCAAAGTAAGAAAAATGACAACGCACAACGACCATCAAAAGAAAGAAAAGATTGAACCTTAGACAAAAATAAGAATCGAACAGAAAGCAATGTTAAGTTTACACAACTGCGTTCATATTTACATTCATAACCGTCATGTTCGTTCTTTTCAAGAACTGCTTTCTGTGTATCGGCAGATGTCTTGCAAACATTTGTACTAATACAAGCTATACATGATTCATGTCATTGAATTATAACTGGTGTCGAATTTGCAAGTAATATTCTCACGTATAAAGCTCTTTTCCGTGATTTCCCATACTCTTGAAGGCCTTGAAGGGAAGTATTTCGCCGTTATGATTCCAAGAGCCAAAACAAGGTAACATACTTCTTTTTAAATAAAACTTGACCCCTGTCGTCAAATCTACAACCATACGGCATTGGTTTGAACAAACAAGACTACAATTTACCTTTGTCTCTTTAAACTCCACTGTTCAAGTGGTTGGATTGAAGTTTCTATGCTCCTAGCTCTGAATGCCCTGATTTACTTCCAAGCGCTGAGATCATAGAGAATCAGCTTACTCACACCTCTAAATTGCCAAAAAATGCATGGCGACTAACAATGAGTGTTCGATGTGTTTAGCAGCTGTGCGGAGCTGTATACGATGATCTTTACGATGTCATTCCTGCCAGAATTACTGGCATAAATAAATGCATTGTGGTCTCGAGACAAGACACTCCCTCATCATAACAGTCTCAACAAGAGGGAAATTGCCTCAGTCTACCTCGGCTTCAAAAGCCGCCATAGTTGTATATTTATTGAATGTCCTGTAAGACTTGCAAAAAGCAAGATATCTCCTCGTTTCTTTTAAAATATTGTCTATTTTAAGTGTACGACCTATACTCACTGTATACTTAATAAGTAACTTGGGTAAAATCCTATTCTATAAGTCGACTTACCAGTTGAATAGAAAACTCTAACAGTACATCATATATAAGCGACACATCTACTCGTTTCTTTAATTATCAAATATTGTCTATTCTACGTGGATGACTTACTTCATAAGTAAGTAATATCTGAATAGACCTTGTCACGGTTTTCGACGCCATCTTGACCAGTAGGCAAACGTGTTAGAAGTTACAGTGTTTGTATGAGAATCTAATGTCGAATGATTTCCGTAAGACGGCTGTTCTGAACAAAATATCACTTGTAAACTAAAGCTACAAAGCAAAGGATTGTCCTAAAAAAATTTTTGGGGGCGTACCTGTGCTTAAATTTCTCCAGAGGCTTTCTTTAGATTCTCCATATATTTGTCTGTAATTTTCCCGGGACTTTCTTACAGACAAATGTATAGAAAATTTTAAAAAGTGGTTCTAGGTCTTCTAGTGCATGTAACGCCCTAAAATTTGTTCAGGGGAATTCTTAGGAGTGAAGCTTTAGTTTACAAATCATATTTTTTTTCAGAACAGCTGTTCTAAGGAAATTATTCGACATTAGATTCTCATACAATCACTGTAAGTTCTCACGCGTTTGCCTACTCGTCAAGATGGCGTCGAAAACCGTGACAAGGTCTATTGATGTGCATTTGATTTTTCAAATAACCCATTGCCTAGGAACCCTAACTGATCACAATTGCTTACTATAACAAGCAGGTTTAATCGTAAACGCTAAAACGTTTCATAAGCCATCATATACTTGTGTCTTCACTCAATATTGTCTATTTAACATTGTCTATTTCATTTGTATGACCTATTCAGCTGCAGTTGGATTCAGTGGTATATCCTAACTGACTTTTTGTAAGCGACATATCTACTAGTATCTTCAGTCAATTTAGTCGGCTATTTTACGTAAACGTTGATCTATAACCTACTTCATAAGTATGCAACACAGGAATTAAGGAACGAATCCCTTTTTATAAGTAAGTTACCTTTTGCCAGAATATGAATGATAACCCACGCGGGATGTTGGGAGAAAACGAGAAAAGCCTGTAAATCACGAGCCGACGGCGAGTGATTTACAAGCCCTCGAAACGCATTTTCTATGAGTTTACCGGCAAAGTAAACCACAAGTTTTTAACCAATCAGAGCGCGCGTACTATCTTATTTTATAAATACAAATGTCAGCCGTTATTGCTAATTACTATGGAGCGTGTTTAATTTTATGTCCTAAAACTTGTCATAAGCGATATTAATTCAAGTTAATCTATTTTACGTCTACAACCGACTTCATAAGTAAGTAACACTGGAATTAAAGTACACCCTGTTTTATGAGTAAGTTACCCAATGCTGGCGTAGGCATTTGATTGTACATTCTACAACTTGTAATAAGCGCCATATCTATAGCCTGCGCCACAGACGGCGGAACTAAATCCACTGGTTAAGTTTGTCTGCAAAACAGCGCTGAAATCCTTCTTCAGGGCCCCAGCTGTGTATCAGGATTTGAGTACGCTCTATGATTGGCCAGTTACCCACTGAAAAAAGCCATTGTTAATTTGTCAATCAGGTTGAAGGCAAAATCCAAACGCATTTCCGGTAACTGATTCATTCAGTCCGTTGGGGGCCCAGAACAAGGACGTTACTACTAAATTATAAACGGGGTTAAAGCTCCTATCTTTAATTTATATTGTGATCTACTTCGTGTGTATGACCTTCATAAGAAAGTAATATCGGAATAAATGTAAACATATATGTTGTAAGCAACGTATTGCATATGTAAAAATAAAGCTATTATTTTTCATTTTTGTTACTCTAACGATCATACAGACACTTAATTCATACCAGAGAATGCAGCCTTACTAAATTTTCAAGCAGAAACTGTAGCTATTTTAACCAGTAAATGCCCAGTCGGGGCTGTGCTCTGTTAGTGCCCGGTAGTGCCTGGTGCCTTAATCTTGCCCTTGGGCATAAAGGAAGTATATTTTTTTTCACATAAATCAGATCCTGGGCACCCTGGATTTCACAATCTTCACGGGCTCAGAGCACCAGGCCCTCTTCAACTTTCAAAGCACAGGCATTCAGATAGTGGGGAAGACGCAAAGAAAAGCGCGCGCCACTCTCCTCGATCTGAACGACTGGAACAGGCTAAGGGCACACATTGCCAGGAATTATCTACTAGTAATAGTTGACACAACAACTGCCCCCGCTCTGTATATTGTCGGTCAATAGTATTCTTGCTCGTTGATTGTGTAGCTCTTTGAAATATACCGATTCATAATGAAGATTTTCACACATATTCCATACAATAAGTGAGATAAATACAGGAAACCGGCAAGGTTCCATGCACAGTTTCAGTTCGATTTACACAGCTTTGATCAAAACATTCTCAGTTTCGAGAATAGTTTATTTTAAACCCATAAGAAAAGATTTAATTAGAAGTTGAATTTTTCGCTATTTCACTTTCACTTTTTACATTCAGTTCATTTTATTTGCCGGAAAGTAAGCCTTACAAATTAAAAGGCCGTTTGATCAATTCACGCTCGCGCATTGTAGTCTTATTTTAAACTTTATAGCGGAAGCACATCTGTGAGCAGGGAATAAGTCAGCACAGAATTTGATTGTCGGTGAATTTCTGTAATCGTCCATAGTTCTTCTAGTGATAAGCTAGCCGTTGCTCACTCGTCTTGCTTGTTTGGGGCTGAGTTTTATTCCGACGAGTGTCTGGCAAGGTTTCCAATCAAAGATTTGTGAACTCGTATCTGGCAAACTCTCTAAGTGTTTATATATACACAGTACGCACCTTATAACTTCATCTGCGCTTAACGAGTGTCTTTTGGTCCATAACTTTCAAAACAACTGCTCCACAGAATGTCACTGATAACACGTAACGCAAAACTGCATAATAGCGGAGCTCCACGCGCGTACGAAGCGCGCACGCGTGGGCGGAGCCCCATAACTAAGTAAATCTACCCACCCCAGAAAATTTGGTTATCACGTGACCGTACACCGAACGAACGACCGTCCGTCCGCACCACAGGCATTCTAATGTTTACTCTCGCACTTTCTAGCTAGTTTGGGAGCCCAGGAGAAAACTGATTGCACACCAATGTTGTGATCAATTGACAGCTGTGAAAACAGGGCATCCGCTGACCAGTATCACCTGACCGTATCGCGGGCTCAGGTGTCGACCCATCGATGTCGAGTATTTTTTGAAGTTATCCGCTAGTTACTAGTTTTCAAATGATCGCAGGCTCACGTTTGTTTTTTAAAAATTTATATGATATATGTCGTGTTCATGTCACTATGGCCCAGCACTATTAAGATTTTGATTTCAAACTTACCTGGGACACGAAAATTCAGCCAGTTATTTAAAAATACAGGCGCGGAAGACCTTTTCTTACCATGGTCACGCGTTGGTCACGCTCTACGTCCAATTTTTATGCTCTGATTGGTCAAAATTTGACAGGTGAGTTCATGCGGAAAATTTATGCAGCATCTTGAAACTTGTTTACTTTGACAGCTGAAGCTGACAGAGTTTTGTGTCAACTTGTAATGTTTTTTAATGTCTTTTTCCACTGGATGTACAAAATGAAACACAGCTGCTATCAAGAGTCTTCAGTTATTCATGGCTGGTTTGTTTATTGGGTTTTTGGTTGAGAAATGCGTCGCTTGTCAAAGTCGGAAATCCGATTTCGGATCGCATCGTTTTCGTTTTTCACCTTGCTTGATACGTAAGAGGAGTTTAAAAGGCCTTACTTGATAGCTTTCAGGAGCTGCATCTCGAATGGTAAGCCTGAGTAATTATTGTATCTGATGTTTGTTTCTTTATATCTAACCTCATGAAGTCGAGCACAGTTTATGCGGCAAGTTAATTATGCACGTTTGTAAGATTTGAGACAATGATCTGACCTAGTATCAGGTTTGATATAAGCTTGCAGAACTTTAAAAAGCCTTTAGATATATTTTCTCACCGCAAATAGAAAGAAAACGTTCCGAAGAATATTTAGTTATAAATTTGCCTATAGAAAGAAAACTTTGAGCGATTTTCTTGCCTCGAGTTCATCTTTGAAAAAAGCAAACACCGGGAAGCCGGCTTAAAACATAAACTTAAAGACTCAGGATTTTTAGAGACACTTTAATACTTGTCTTCGTGAATGAAAATTTCTGTCTCTTTAAATGTTTCACCGAATTATATTTCTTTTATTGATTGTTAGAAGTCTCTTTTGCAATTTTAATCGCTGTGCCGTTTGTTTTCAGTCTTTCATGAACATCGCTTGCAGGAGTACTCAAAATGTCGCGCGCATCAAACGCTTTTCAAGATCGTTGGAAAGTCATTAAATAAAACGTGATAAAAAAATTAACATGATAAATTCGTTATTATGTTGAAGCGTAACTCTATTAATGTTCATTCACACACTCGACCGCTTGTCAAAAGTGAGAACCGGCTGGCCGTATAGGTGATTTTGGAAATTTTTTGAACGGTTTCGCTCAGTAAAAGCCAACGATTGATCGTCCAGAATATTGACTGAGTGCAATTTGTCTTGAAAAACAGTGAAATACTGCATTCTGTCCGAGGTCTGTATGATAAATACAGCGCCTCATAGTACTGTTTCACCTCAGATGTGATGTATAAAAAGTATAAAAGGTTGGTTTACACACCTCCAGATTTGTTGGCAAGATTCTGTAAAGTAATCTTATCGAACGCAAAAGATTCGGCCTGATTTGTTTTCCAGGCCTAATCTACTGTGATCAAGAGCCGTTATGGCTCTTGAATGTGATCGAAGATGATTGCTATTTTTGGGTGAACATATAAGTCAACTCGATGTGACATGTTTAACTCTAAAATCACTTAGCTTTTTCCTCAAAAGCCACATGAATGTGCCCTTAAGTTAACTGATTTGTGGAGTACAAGTTTATTGTTTGATTTAAATTATAAATTTATTAAAGGGAGCTTCGCTTTTTAGCCCTGGCTAAATCTATATATTAAGGTGGCTCCGTAATTAATACAAGAGCATTTTGCTGTGACAAATTTTCCGTCATAACTTTTTGGTTCTTAACGCGATGACTGCGAAACTTTGCAAAGAACAACATATATCATTCGGCAATAATACGAAATATTCCGATTTCATTGATGGTAAATATTTCTTGAGAAATTAGCGCTTAAAAGGACCCTACTGTTCAAAGAAAATCGCGTCTAGTAAAAAAATTTGCTGATATTTTTTACTGAAATTTATGGTATCGGCTTTAATTGATATAATAAATATGCCAGAGGAATTTCAGAAAAATCGTTGGAGCAGAAGTCCGTAACTAAAAGTCGCTCAGAATTCAGCTGTGAAATTGTTTTGGAATTTCAAAAATAAATTACTATCAGGTAGAAGGAGCCACCAGTTTGAATTTTCGGGACAAGTAAATTCAACGTTTGCTAATTCTTAAAACAAAAGCCGATTGCCTATCGTGCTATTCTTTAAAAGGTACTTTTTAGTTTTAGAAGCACCATAAATTGCTCCAAACCTTGCTCTGAAGTAGAATGACTTGTTCTTCGACATTTTTAAAATATCCCTTCGGGATTTTCTGTCTTTACGTCATCCAAACCATTTCGTACTTGCGGGCGCAAATAATAGAAACGTCATCATTACATACCGATTCCTCGCGGCCCCTGTTCAAGCAAATCGAGATTTTTTTCTATATTGACTGTATGACTATATATTTCAACTGTAAGTACTTTCCTTAATATACGCGCGAGTTACTAGAGTGCTTCCTCGGGATTTCGCCTTCTGGGCGAAATCCCTGCGGGGGCAATGATATGGTGTAGCATTGGTACTACAATTAAGATGATACATTGGCATCTTTCAGTTCATCGATTATTCCCTGCATGGTTGGTCTCGTCCAAGGCTCTCTCTGCAGGCATCGCCGTACCAGGTCGCGAAACACAGCGTTCGTTATCAGCACGACTTGTTCTTCTCGCCTTGTAGGATCTGGCAGTTCCCGGATGCACATTTCACAGAGAAGAGCACCAAAGCTGTAGACATCAACCTAAAAACAATCATGACTTTATGCCAGAATATTCTTTATTTACATTGCTTGTTAGTGGTATACCGATTACAAAAAGAGTTAAAGTAACAACAGAGGGAGAATCTCGAGAATTCAGACGAAATAGATGATTATCGATAAATGGATAAGAAAAGCCTAGAAAACAGAAGATCCTTAAAAGGCACCATGGTAAGTTCTTGGCTTAAATGTTTTGTTTCTAAAAAAACTAACTTTTGCCATCCTGTAACTGTTGTCTTTAGAGAAAAGATAAATTAACAACTCCAATTACGTGGACAAAATGCATGAAAAAGAACATAAAAGAGTGAAAAAAAGTGCAGAACAAGGTACAAACACTCCTGACAACGATATGGTCATTTCAGTTCCAGAATGTTGTATTGTTTGTGGAGTGACAAGATGGCCAGTTTGGCCGAAAGGACAAGGGTTACTTTCACTTCTGCCACTGTTAGCATTGCTGTACAATTTTAGTAAGTCAAAAGTCTTGAATGTTCACTAATACTTACCTTTACTGTTTGTTTTGATGCAAGTGCTTCAGGTGCGCTGTAAATCATAGCTCCAGGAGCCACTGTCATGGTCTGCTGTATAAAATTAGCAGTGCCATAATCTGACACTTTGGCCCTCCATTGGTCATCCTGTCGCCATAGCAACACATTAGCACTGCTGACATCCCGGTGAATTATGGGTTCTGGTTTCTTCTGGTGAAGATAGTTCAGTGCGCAGGCTAAATCGAAAGAAATGGTGCGTATTTCTGTTTCGGACAATTGCCGCTGTTCTAACAGAGTCCGCAAACTTTTCTCCATCAACTCGGTCACAAACAGAGGACTTCCCTCGTCAACTGTGGCGCCGATAAACTGTAGTAAGTGAGGATGGCGACATTTGGATGCAATATTCATTTCTCTCTCAAAAAGACGTATGTTATGAGGGGAGAGAATCAACTCATGGATTTCTTTCACTGCTACAGTACAGCCACAATAGGTTCCCTCATTGACAATTCCCCAACCTCCCTTCCCAAGGCATTTTTCTGTGATTTGAATTTCGTCACGGGGAATAACCCAGTCACGTGCTCCCTGGTTCCGCAATTGATTTATTGTTTGCTGAGCTGTTGAAAGACTTAACTGTAGTTCAGAAACTTGTCCTCGGCAATTGGTCAACTGCTGTCCTATCTCCCTCAGTTGCCGCTGCAACTCCCTCAGCTGCCTCTGAGAATGTTCTCCACGTTGTTGAAACTCCGTCAGCTGTCTCTGAAAATTTTGTTCACGTTGTTGAAACTCCGTTAGCTGCCTCTGAGAATTTTCTTCACGTTGTTGAAACTCCGTTAACTGCCTTTGAGAATTTTGTTCTCGTTCCTGAAGCTCTCTCAACAGCCGCTGCATATTTTGTTCACGCTGCTGAAACTCCGTTAGCTGGCGTTGAGAGTACTGATCCCGTTCTTGAACTGCTCTGAGCTGCCTTTGTAAATTCTCTTCGCGTTCCTGCATCTCCCGTAACTGTCTCAGGAAGTTTCCTTCACGTTGCTGAAAATCCCTCAACTGTCTCTCTAATTCTGAGATTCGGCTTGGCGAGTTTGCTTCGCGTAGATCTTGCATTTTTTCTGAAAAGATAATTTATGACAAAAACAAAACAAGGCAATCAAAATCACCCATGTAACATGGGCGAAATGATTAAGTGTCAGATAAAAAAGAAAACTTAAAAATTTTGACTTTATTTACTTTTTTTATGTGCACAGCATTTCTCTCTTGAAACTGAGCGACACATGAGCATAAACGAGACATTGATGAAGACGATGAAATTCAGAATTCCGTTTCGCCCCGACACAAAATATTGAAGTGTGTGTTCAAGAACATAGCTCCTTCTCTGAATGAGTTCTCATTCAAATGTATCTTAATAAATGTTACTGGGCATATAGATACATCAGTCGATTTCATATAAAAACGTTTCGACACGATCCAGTCCGAAATTAAAATTACGCGGAAAATTTAAAGACATTTACGGAAACACAAATTGAAAGCAGACCGTTGGGATAGAACGTGCTGGACGATCCAAACTCATTCACATGAACTTAACTGAGCGAGACGTTGAACCTTTCATGAACTTAACTCACTAAGTTTGGTTCATCTCATGAAAAGTTCGACGTTTAGCCTTGGCCTAAAGAAAACACAAAAAACAATGTTGGACTGCTCGTTATAGTCGGTGGGGGTGGGAAGAGACGAAGTTTATGGCGCAAAATGTAACAACATGTGAAGCAAATGTAACATCAAATCGTAATGCAACAACTCTTTAACACAAAATGCAATAACTTTCTATCGCGAAATGTAACTCAAATGGCAAAAAACTTTATACTAAAGGAATATGTGACAAAATGTAAACTGTGACTAAATTCTTTAACTATAAACAGAACTTTAGTAAAACATATAAGCTTTCACACAGGTCAAGTTGTCAACTGCGATTTCCTATCGATTCATTGATATACTTCATCGTCTAATACGAATCACCACTGAAAAGTATCCAAGAAAAACGTGTTGCATTCTTTATTACAAGACACATAAGGGGCGTCCTTTTAACACTGATTGAAAAAACGAGTTGCAAATCTATATCCTATCATTCAGTGAAGCAGAACGTTTCTCAGTCTCAAACCCTAGACAGAACCTAGATAAAACTTATTGTCCGGGACTACATACTGGCCGTAATCTGTTGCATTCTTTATCACAAGGTATAAGGCACATATGCTAGGGAGTGTCTAAAAACAGAGAATTATGTTCTTCTTACGCAGACTGAAAAAAATGAATCGTGAATCTATATCCTGCGATGCAAAACTCATAACCTAGATAAAACTTAGATATAAATCGGGACTCTATAACCGCGTTGCTGACGCCTGCGCGCTATAACATCCAACCTACGGTCGACTCCGGGCAGTGGTTTCTTCGAATATATTGTATAACGATAACAAGCGCACAAGGCTGTAAGAACCAAGCAGGGGTTGTTCAATCGATGGATAGCGTTATCCGCTGGATAAATCTCGGGCGCTTTCCATCGAACCCAAAAGTCCGGAAATTTCGGTTGGTTCATCAAATGGAACGGACCATTTCGGTTTGGTCCGACCGGAATATTCGGGACCAGCTTTGAAGGTGGTCCACTGTGACCGGTCTGGTCATTTCGGTCGGTCGGACCGAAATGTCCCTTTCCATTTGCCAAATTGTTGTCCCCAGTACCGCTCTTTTCTATCCTTCTTACAAGAACAAGTAGTTTCCAGTGGAAAGTCAAGTACTGTGAGTAAAGCCATGACATCTCAAATAGTTTGAATCAGTTGCAATTGTTTTCGATTTTTGATATTTGCCATTAACAGTGTCAAATAACTGACGCAACACGACACGTAGGTGAAAAAGAGTGTGTGTAAGCAAGCCACAATTGTATAAAAGTCTGTGAGAATCAGCGTATTACTTGTCTGAAACGTGTCGACGATATTTAACTAAAGCAATTTATCAATTAAGCTGAAATGAATACAACAAAGCCTGGCTGAATACAAATTGGCTAAAACACCGAATTTATTTACCGTACAGTTCCAGGAATTGCTTCGAATCGTTCAAATATTCCAGAAACGTATCGCTTCAATTCACAAGAATTTTTTACCTTCACTTGCATTCATAGGCTTTCTACACGAAATAGGATTCCTCCGCCTTTAGTTTTCCACCGCCCCTTTTCGAAAGTCGAGTGTTCTTTAGGATATAAACAGTATTTACTTTTCTCTTTTAGAACGTAATATGAGTGTGCTGCGAAGCCACTACAACAAAACGCGCGGTGGCTTGGGTCGGGTCTGTGCAACCGGAATGTATCGTTCCATTGAGCGCGTGAAGTTTCCGAAATTTCGAACCGGAATCTTTGTTGAATGGAAAGCGCCCCTCTATCCCGTGTATAACGCAATTGGGCTGATCTTTGCTTTGGCGGGTCTCAGGCTGACTCATTCCCAGTCATCTCTTAGTCTCCTGTTTTTTAAACGAGAGAAGCGCTGGGGAGATGCCGTTATAGTCTCTGGCTCTCGCCCGTGATTATTCCGGGACGACTCCGGGACCGCTTACAAATGATAAGAGAAGACTGGGAACGAGTCAGGGTCTCAGAGGAAATTTTGGCGGTAGAACCGGCTCCTGGGCGAGGGAGAGGTTCGCTTTAGTTGATATCTGAATTACAGACTAATGTTTTACTCTAAGCTTTCATTTTATAGTCTTAAATATGATGTGATTTGTTGACTGCTAAGCACTAGAATTGGGGCCAGCCCGATATCGTGTTCAACAAGCGTTGACGCTTTTAAGCAGATAAATGGTGTTCTAGTAGTCTTCCACCCTTTGACGCTGTTAAAAAAGAAAAATGTTTTGACGCGAGGATTCCGGTTGACCAAATTCATAAGCGTTAATGTTTATAAAAAAGGTCTGGATATTTCACTCATCAATTCAGTTTTAAATATCTACGTCCAGCTATCCATACAAAAGTACAGGTTTAACCATATGTTTCTCAATTCAAAAACAACAAACTAACTACTCTCGCCATAAGCTTGAGCTCCCTGTTTCTAAACTTACGTACATACAGTAAGTGTAACCTTAACATTCCTCTTTTTATCTAAAAAGCAAAACGAAAATAACTATAGCTACTCTCACCATATTAATCTCGATCTGCCTATTTCCATGCATTTGTACAGAGGTTCAACCATGTACCTCTTTATTCTAAAACCAAAACCAAACAAAGTTTTGAAAAATTACATTTCACACTCTTACCTTTGATAGAGGCGGGCATCTTGTCAATAAACAGCTGAAGTTCATTTGGATCAGGATCTTTTAGTTTGAGCTGACAATGTCCACTATAACTAATCGTAAATGTACCCTCCGTGACCCTCATTGTAGTTTCAGGCAGAATGTTAAACTGAAACGGTAAGGAAAGATAATGGCCGTTTTTGTAAAATAACAACTGAACACAACTATTTCACCCCATTTCACTGGGATCTCACTTGCTACAGGATAAACAGTTATGCCCCCACTTACAGCAAAAAGTGTTCAATATATTCCTCTCAAAATCATTTGTCAAGAACGTTCTTATTTATATTTTCATTATTTTTTTTTCACCATAACTTATATTTCTTGTTCTACGATTGGTAAATTTTCGGTCCTCAACTTAATGTACGGACCAAAAAAAACCCAAAAAGATCTATCCTTTCCAGCTTTTAAATTTGTCGTTTCAGGAGCATCTTTGTTGACCCGGCCTAAGGTACCAAAATGTGGTTTAGTTGTTATCTTTCAGTATTAAAATTACCACCGATGCTGTCGTGAGATGCCCGAATCTCTTTGGGACATCTCACGACGTTCTACCCATTTCTAACTACTTTCTTACATTTCTTGCTCTTGGGGGCCGTTGGCAAGTCTATAGAGGAACAATCAACGCCCTACACAGTGTATCATTTTGCACTAGTATGGCACATCTTGTCAAAGGGACAGTTTAATAGAGGTGATAAAAGAAATTATTATTCATTCAAAATATTTCCCCGATTCTGATTGGCTAAAAGCACACGTTTAATTCACCATAACCAGTTACTGATGACCAGATTTGGAAGAATTTCGACTTTAACGAGGAAATGACGTCAAAAATGCAGCGTTTTCGCAGGTTAAGGCACCGTTAACCGAGAAGACCTGGGGACGAGGTTGAGTTGTTTTGGTTGTGAAATTGAAAAAATGGCGGACATTTCACTCGTTTCAAGAGTAAGAACTAGGCGAAAAAATAGCTACAAACATGGCAAGAACAGCAAGAAGACAACTCGAAGAGCGACATCTGCTATTTGGAGAATATTTGCGGAGCTGGACAAACCTAAACGTACAGTATCGAAGATGAACTGAACATCGATGGATCGATGGAGGTAAGTATGTTTTAGCTGTGTTTTTAAACTGGGAATTATTTTGAATGAATAATAAAACAGTTATTGAATTCGGTTTTTGTATCATATGGAGAATTATGGAGATCTCGGAGGTGTTATCCGCCTCGGCCTACGGCCTCGACGGATAACACCCTCCTCGATCTCCATAATTCTTCATAAGATACTCAGCCTCATTCATTAACTGTTAAATAACAAATTACTCATTGGCACCTCGAAAACAGGTGACTACGGCCCCTTAATAGAGGTAATTGCTAAATATAGATCAGTTTTTATAATTAAGGGAAACTATTTGCAGGACTTTAATTGGTGACCGCTTATAGAGGTCCGCTTAATACAGGTTTGACTGGTTTCACTACAGAGACAGTTACAGTAAACAACCACTACTACAAACCGGTGGATTAAGAACCTCCTAGCAGAATGTCACCTTAATACCCAAAAATACCCAAGCAAGATCAAGCAGGTTCTTATATCTGGCTTACAGACAATTTAGCAAAGGAGTGTACCGTAAAATTCCGAAAATAGGCCCCCCCCGTGTATAAGCCCCTCCAAATATAAGCCCCCCCAAACTCGTAAAGCAAAAAATCCTCCGTTAAATCGTCCCTCCAAATATAAGCCCCCCCCCGGGGGGCTAGTACTTGGAAATTGCCCTCAAATACTAATGCAAAGCAAAACAAAGCAAAAACAGAAAATTTCCTTTAAACTATAAGGTCAGCCCAATCGATTTTGAAAAGCAAATTTCCTTCCGTAGATAGGCCCCTCCGAATATTAGCCCCTCCAAAAATAAGCCCCTCAAAAACGGCCTTTGAAAAATATAAGCCCCGGGGCTTATATTCGGAATTTTACGGTAACTTTGAGCTGTACATTTTAGTACAAGAAAAACATACTGTACTAAACAATATATTAATTCGGTAATCAGTTTTGTTAGGGTTATAATAACACAATTTTGAATAAATACAAAGCTTATTTATTTTTCTGGTAATCGATAATCAACTCTATTATCTCCTTCATAAAAATTACGAACCTAATTATGAACCTACTTAGCCTAAATTGCCAATACTGAAGTACCCCAAAATACACGAACCACTTTATTAGCGGCCTGCCGCGGGTGTTTACTGTACCGTAAAATAACAACTGAATACAACTATTTTCACAGTCAATTGAAACGAGATTTCACTAGTAGCATTATAAACAGGTGCGCCATCAGTTGTAAACAGCAAAATTTGTTCAATATGTTCAGCTCAAAATCATTTGTCATAACAGTAGCCTTGCAGCTCTTTAGAACATCTAATTTGTTTGGATTCCTATATGTCGCAGCTCTTTTGTTTCGGGCTAGGTTCCATTGTTACTTTGTTTGTTCATTGTTTTCCCAGCCAATCCCTATGAGGTCTGCCCAGTATACACTAGACCATGTGGTCCCTGGCTCGTCCCCAGACCTTTAGGTAGAGGGCAACACCACATCTCCCTTAATTCCCTACCATGAGCAAGCCAGGCAACATCTTCTCTCCCCAACAGTAAATGAAAGATTACAATTTGAACAAAGGGAGATAATAAGTGGTAAAAAACTCAGTTAAGATGATAAATATCTTTATGCAAGACACACAAAAAAATCGTTATCGGATTGACTTAATAATACCTGAAGAAAAACTTTATAACACAGTGTAAATTTCACTTAACAAAATCGTTATCGGATTGACTTAATAATACCTGAAGAAAAACTTTATAACACAGTGTAAATTTCACTTAACAATAGCGGCCATTGTCGTAGCGTACAGTATGCAAGAAATGGCGCATAAAAAAGTCTTAGGTATCAAAGACTAATAATACCGCTTAAGAAAGTCGACAGGCTCACAGTGCAACGCACAGAAAGTTATTAAGTGAGGTGTGAAAACAAAAACATTAAACTTGAAGCAATAGATAAAACAAATACAATGAAACCTCTATTCAGGGGACACCCTCAGGACCAAAGCAAGAGTCCCGTTAATAGAGGTTCCCCCTGATTAGAGGTTGGGCTGGAGTTTGTTAATAATTAACTAACAAAGACAGCATTAAAAAATCATCATTAGGGACTTTAAGATGCCACAACGGTGACGACAAGGAGAACATCAAAAAAGCAGTAGGTTGAAATGAATAGGGAAAGCAACAACTCTGCACGTGCATCACGCTTTTTTGTACATTTTGTTGCCATCACTGCACGACTAGGACAGGAAAATGCCAAATTTCACGTTTTATGGAGGACGTAAACAAGCGACGGCTAAACTTTCTTTTTCTTCCTGAACTTGAATATGATTGTTAGGAATTCAGCTCAAAAAGACTTTGCTTGCAATTGGCAAAGTAAATGAGTTGGAGTAATTGCAATAGAGATTGAAAGAATGGAAGTTCACTTTTTAAGTGACGTTTTCGTGGCTGTCACCGTCACGGTTGTTATATGTTGAATTCACAAAAGTGCATTTCATTGATTTATGTGACATAGTTCATTTCGTGAAAGCTTCCATTTTTGATTAGTGTGTACTTAAAGATATCAGTCCTCTTTGTGGTCAGTCACCTTTTGAGTGCCGAGGTGTCTCCTGAAATAATGGAGGTGAAAATGGTCCCAGGTTTCCGGACCCAGAAAAAGTGTCTCTTTCCTATGAACAGAGGTCACTTTTCCCTTCAAAAGAGGTAATAAATACAAAGATTATGTGCACATTTTTCCGGGACTCTGGTTGAGTTCATTGCACTTTACAACAATACTGTACTATAAACAAGCTACATGTAGGCCTCACCACAGACAATTTTAACCGTCTTTAAACCAACTATATCTGTGGTAATCTACAAACAAGATATGTTGGCAGGCTTTACCACAGGCTATAAACAAGCCAAATGATATAAAAAGTAAGACTATAAAATCAGGTCAGCTCTAGTTCACCACTTCCCCTAACTACTTACAATAACGCACTCATATGATCAAAGAAAGTCCTTTGCAATTTCTTCTCCCTCTAAAACTTTTACATGGAACAATATACTCTATTTTATAGGCATGTTTAAAAAATGAAACTACTTTCTTTTGAAAAATTAACTTTAAGTCAAAGTACCGTACCGTATTTATTCGAATAAGCTCCCAACCTCGAATTAGCGCCCACCTCGATAAAGCGCCCACCCCACCCACTTGAGTGACAGTGAGATTGAAATTGAATAAGTTCTAATAAGACTGAGACTTCCCCGAAGACAGAGTTTTCTTCACAGAGCATTTGTATGGAAACCTTGCTTTGTTACATGATTCACGTTTTGTTATTACCAGCATTTGTTGTTTTGTTGCAAAATAAACATACCACACTTGCTGAAAATGGTGAAAATTTAATAAGCGCCCAGCCTCGAATAAAGCGCCCACCCTCAAGGTCCAAAAATTTAGTAAGCGCCCAGGGCGGTTAATCGAATAAATACGGTATATTAATATCCCAAAAGGTGTCACCTAACCCAGTACTAACCCCGCCTAACAGAGCTTAGCTTCACCAAACAAACAGGGAAAGGGAACTGTGAGAATGATATGAACAGAAACAAAAATTAAAGTACCCATATATAGTATAAATAACATAGGCTGCTGACTTTGGGGACCTCGATAAATAATATTCAGATCCCAAAACGAGTTGATTTTCATACTGGTACTGTATAATGAAATAGGACTTTATAGTAAAAACATGACCTGCAATCATACCCACATTTTGAAAAAAGAAAAATGACAAAGTCATACAGTGGCTTAGAAAGAGATGACAGCAAGCCATGAAGAGCCTTGGAGGAAGTTTCTTGAACTACTTTTAACTAGCAGTGTACATGCAGTTTGTTTTTGTCACTGCTACTTCAATTTCAGGCTCAGAAACCCAAGGAAAGCTTACAGAGTATTTGCCCACTCCTAAATCCGCCCTTACTATTGCTTAATGTCACAGCTCCTTTGTTAGGGTGAGATAAAAATCAAAACTCATTTGCCCTTTGGGTAAGCTGTTTCTGAAGTTTAGTAGCCACATTACAGCGTTCATGCTGGTCAACCAAAACCTTTTCTGTAGCATGTTAGATTACTCTTTATCTTGGCAAAATTTAATGCTGCTTTATACTCACAGGACACCCCAGAGTTGCTTCACTAGCCCTGGGCTATCAGATAGCACTTTTGTTGCACCCTGTGAATGGTACATTAACGCCTAAATGGTGACAGATTGTAGTGTTTAAAAAATTTGTAAAAAACTGTGAAATCTGTGGTTTCAATAAAAATAAAAAATATGCCATTGGCCAATTTGATCCATAAGATTAAGTCACAGTAATTATTTAAAAACATCTACTTTTTAATTAAACAAACTTGACTCTTAAATGTATCTGCTACGTAGCTGTGAAACATGTACCATCCTTTCTAACTTTCTAAACTTGTTGTAAATCTTTGTACCATACATGTAAATTTTCGATTGATCTATTAAAATCTTGTTCTAGAAAAATCACATAAATTGACAAGAATAAAAGACCTTTATGGATGCATTATGTACCCTCCTAAACGCAAATTCCTGACTCCATTTATTACAAATGGAAAAAAAGAAAAGAACAAAATATTTTTTTAGCAATATAATTGGTCAAGATGCAATAATGATTCAAGCTGTCATCATAATATTAGCCTCACTGAGTTTTCAAATATCAAAATATTCATAATTTTTCTTTATTCATGTCTTTATTCAATGATGAAAGTTTCATTGCACTTTACACTGTACATGTATGTGTAAAAAGTACCTCTTAACAAAACAGGAACTCTTTCATAATAACCAGTACACTAGTTTCACATAATACAAATTTACACATTTTGTATTTTTCCATAATTATGTCATGACACTGCATGCTCCCCTTCAAATCAAAATAGGGAGCTGTAGCAACAACAACAGCAACAGTAACAAAGACAACAACAAAGCAATACATCTACTAGGCAAAACAAGAAGTCTGCAAATACAGCACGCTTTAAATTTTGTACATTTTTTTGACATCACTGCATAAAGGCCACATAAAATTCCCTCTGTCAGCGGACACTTTATGGAGGACATAAACACATCACAGATGGATAACTTTTTCTTTATCCTACTAAACTAATGGGTTCCATCCCAAGAAATCAATTTCAGGGAATTAATTTACCTACTTTCTGACATTTAAAGCAATTGAGTTGAAATAATATTGCAAAAAAATTAGTAAAAATGCAAACTTAAGACTTCATAATACTATATTATTTTTACCATGAAAACATATTACAAACAAGGGTTATTTCTTGCCTGACTCACAACTTAAAGTAAAGTAAACTCTGACTATAATGTGTAGTTCCAGAAAACATCCATACCCTCACCCCCCACCCCCTCTATGGAGGGCACTTTTGCTTTACACCACCCACACTGCTATAATTTCCATTTTAGGAGTTCCTATCAAACACCCCACACCCTGGAATTCTCTGTTATCTAACTTGGTTGGGCCCCAGGCCCTGAAGAGAATATTTTCTTCAAAAATGTTGTTCCAATATACTTCTATGTAGAAGAATAAATTACATTGTATGTTTTCTGCGATAAAGAGAGGAATTCTTTTTTATTACTGGGCTGCCTGTGGCACAGCCAAGTTATAAAATGGGCTTGGTTTTTTCTTCTGACACAAATAACACTCTGGCGTGTTCAGCACGTGTGCAAGATATAAGAGTATGCGTAGAATAGGCAGCGGACTTCAGCAGAGTACACTCTAAGGAGCTCCAAGCGACTCAAAGTTATGATCTTTGGGCCTTTTTACAGACTGAAATGTTGCATTTCCCTACCTTTAATATACATCAGGTAGGGAAATCTCCCCCTTTTTTATACCTGAAGCCTAAAAAAGGAACCCCCTTTCGTGTCCCACCTCCCCCCACCAATTATTGTTCAAAACCTTGAATGAGTTCATTTTAATCTGGTCGGTTTGAGTGATTGAAATCAAACCTTATAAAATACTACTAACAATGTAACTAAAAAAACCTTTTCCCGGCTTAAAAACTCTGTCCCCATCGAACCAATTTGGTTTAAGACAATTTATCTCTGTTTGGCTGCTCTAACTAAGCTCAATGGTATTGCACACGATTACAGAAAATTTCAGATGCGCTGAAGCCTTTCTCCTACGAACGGGACAATTTTTTTAATTTCTTTCCGCAAAAATGACGACAAGCTGACAACAAAACAAACAAAGTTTAGATAAACAAGAGATACCGTGTGGCACATGTAATTTTTGCGATTTTTCCAGCGATCTGCAAAAATAAGTTCCCGCCAAAAAAATTACCACAAACATTTTTCCAGCAAAATTTACTCCTGAGTAAACATACTCTAACTTAAATTTGCTAGACAAAAATACAGTCCTAAGAAATTGTGTCTGTTCAATCACAACTTGCGTCTTTCATTCAGAAACAAAACAGTATACAATGAATTACTGGTTTTACACAAGGTCCCCATTACCCGTAGTACTCTTTGAAATATGTACCGTGTATTTCCTCAAATAATAGCTGGGGATAATTATAATTTTTTCGCACAAAAAGGGAGCGATTTATTCGAGAGAGGCAATTATTTTAAATATTTCTGTATAAGGGGGCGGTTATTCGAGGAAGGCAATTAATCGAGGGACAGCTATTATTCAAGGAAATAGGGTATTTCTATTGCACCCTGATTGCAAAAATAGCAAGAACAAAAATTATATCAATGCTGGGTGCTGTTTCCCAGCTAGCAGAGGTCTCTCATTTTTTCTCTCATTTTTGCCTTGTTGTGAGA
This sequence comes from Porites lobata, assembly GCA_942486035.1. Taxonomy (NCBI): domain Eukaryota; kingdom Metazoa; phylum Cnidaria; class Anthozoa; order Scleractinia; family Poritidae; genus Porites; species Porites lobata. The sequence goes on from CALNXK010000327.1 coordinate 38,923, forward strand.
GACCTCTGCTACATTCTATTGCATATAGCAGGGAAGGTACTGGGTACTTTTTGAAAATCACAAAAATTAATCCTCAGCAGGAAAAGCCAGTGTGTCCTAATTGCAAAAAGTAGTTTCCACAAAACAGAAAAATTACCAATCCACAAAAATAAACTCCCTCAAAAATTTTGTGCCACATGGTATACCCACCTAGCTTTTTTTGTATTGACCATCAATAACATTGGAACTTTCAATCATCTATTTATAGTCTCAGTTCAAACAGTTTAATGAGACCCGTGGGTTGGGGTGGTGTATGGGATAGGAATGGGTTTAGCAGGGTAATTTATAACTTCTTCCTTTCATATGCTGTCAGTGCTGCCTGTTGTTGTAAACTTAATTGTTTTCATACAATGCACAATTTCTATCTAGTCTAGGTTTTATGGCAGCCCAGTATACACCTTCTGTTGTCTAGTTCATCTTCAAACAGTGTCCAATGTTTATAGCTTTTCCTTGCATATAGAGGTCTTTGTTTGATAATTATTAATAGTATATCAATTAATTATTAGCAGTGTATCACTGTATGAAGGAGATAGATTGTCGATTTTAAAACTAGAAAAATAAATTAACCTTTCAGTTATTCATTCCCATTCTAGTTAGTCTCGATTGGAGACTCAGAATCTGCAAGCCATTTTTTGCTTTGTATTCAGTCCACAAAATGGGAGTCATGGTCCCAGGGTTGAACAATAGCAGAGACCATGGCAACTGCGGATAAGAATATTATAGCGGCACGACTGGAGCAACGCATGTTTTCTGAAGGAAGCTTAGGAAAGATTAATGATAAAGATTTAGAGCTTTTCCGGAATAGATTGGTCCGCAAATTCTATCGATTGAAAGTGTTGATTACTTTGGAACAAGTGAATACCTCAGTAGTAGAGAAATAGGCAAAACTTTGATCAATGGTGTAGATACTGAGGCTAACTGGTCAAGTGTTGTAAACTTTTGTGATTAGTACAATTTTAATCAAGTGTTGAAAGGCCAAAAACGACTAGTAGCTCGTGACAAGAGAGATTGAGCTTGTGATAGTGCGAAACATGACTGTAGAGTCAGCTTGAACAACAGAGGTTTTTCTTGCTCTCTTTAATTGCCTACACTACGACTGAGCAATTTTTTTTGTTGCTTTGAGTCTCGTTTTTAGAGGTTAGGAAGCTGGTCTGTTCCATGCATATTGAGCAATCAATTCCTATGGTTTATGTTTCTGCAGATGTTTTCTGACAGGATTTGATCACAGATATGCAGTTTACCATGAAATGATTTTCTTTTACCTCTGTTTAAGACTTAAGCTTTTTTCTTGTGGCTATTAAATTAACCTTTTAAAATTAAAGCTGTTCAGCTCCTTGTTCGGGAAGTGTTGAAAATTAATATTATACAAGTGCATTGTAAAATGTTGAAAGTGTTGAAAAGCATTGGAAATCATGAAGAAGCCGTTAAAAACCTTTAACTGTTGAAAAAAATTAAGCCGTTAGTCAACCCGTTGAAAGCGCTATGAAAAGGCATTGGAAAAATCATCACAAACCATTTGGAAAAAGTTACAAGCCGTTGAAAGTTTTTGCACACCCATTGAAAGCGTTGAGAGAGCAGTTAAAGCCATTGGAGAAACCGTTAGCTACCCGTTGGTTAGCCATTGTTTTGGCCCGTTTAACACAAAACCGTTAGTGTACGTTTTCGCGTGAGAGGTTGCATATTTTAAACCAGCCAGTGTAAAACGCAGACTGTGGACTGCAGACTGCAGACTGCAGACTGCGGACCAGTGGTGAAAGGCAGACTGAGTGTAAAATGCAGACTGCAGACTGAGAGTAAAACGCAGGCTGGGTGCAAAATGCAAAATAAAGACTGTAGACATTTTTAAACATTTGTGCTCCTTCTTCTCCAAATCGGTGAAATAGCTAGCCGGTACTGTATCAGTTACATACTTCGCTTCCTAGTCAAAGTGCATTGCACATTTGCAAGAAGTTTCAATGAACATCCGAACAGCTTAAGTCTGTGTACTTTGATTTGCAATACTTTCATAGAAGGTCATCCAGACTTCCTGCAGTTACTCCCTTTTTTGTCGCCATATTCTTCCTGTACAGTATTTTGGGCCAGCAGCTTTCATTTAAGTGTAAGCATCGTGGTGTTGCACCAATTCATGGTCCCTGGTCATGTATATCGAAAACGCGTGAAGCGTGAAGTCTCTCGGATGGAAAAAAAGGTTCAAGATTGCTATTATGTTTTCGGGTCGTCAATGACGTTCCAGAGAAGAAAGGAATGGATTTGTAAAAGCAGATGCTGTCGTCAAGTAAGTGTTCATTTATATGTATTTTGCGGGATTTTTCTGCCCTTAAACCCTTCCACGACTACAGTTTATGCTCGGTCTGCATTTTACCCCAGTCTGCGTTTTACCCTCAGTCTGCAGTCTTCATTTTACAGACAGTCTGCATTTTACCCCTGGTCCGCAGTCTGCAGTCCGCAGTCCGCAGTCTTTGTTTAACACTGACCGTATTTAAAACCCTATCACTCCCAGAGTCAATTATGAATCTATAAAATTATTTTAGTTCTTACTCTTGAGCACCTGGGTGAAACCACTTTACCAGTACTCTCACATGATACTATTTGTGTTAAGTATTGGACGAAATGAAATTTCGACTTCTTTGTTAATGACGATTTGATTTTGTCACTGCACTCTTGAAACTGGATGTGAAAGAGTAAAACATCAATGACTTACATACCAACTCGTCATCTCCCGTTGTCTTGAGGGCATAAATGAGATACTGGTTTTTCTTCTCATGATACCAGAGTTGTAGCTCACCTGCCCCATTACCCGCACCGGGCAATGAGACAGTTCCACGTATAACACAAATCTGTGTAAAGCCCGACCGACTGAGCCAGTCGGACATCTTGATTATTGGAAGTGCATCTACAAAAAAATCCAACAAAAATATCTTCATGTAACACGTAACTATGTGTCACTCAACATAACTAAAACATAATCAGGCGTTTCGGGGGAAAAGGGGAAAGATGGGTACTCAGGCTATACCCATCACAACACACCACTACCCAACACCACCTATCACTGGCCATCACTAAACATCACTACATATCACTACATATCACTACCGCTCATCAATACCCATCACTACACATCACTAGTCTACCTATGCAAGGGAAATTCTTGGTAATGTATCGGTCAAATCGAAGCTTCAACATCCCCCCCCCCGGGCAACCCCCCGGGCATTTGACTTTTTTGAAAATTATTGTTCAAACTCCGGGGTAGGTACCCCACCCCGGGGACATTTCACAGGCACAAAAATGACGAAAGGACGGCGGAAACGCCTTCAGTTGTCGAACAAAATCTTTAGAAATATAACAAAAACTGAGAAAGACTGTTAGCGTATTTACTACGAACAAAAGTCTCGTGCAAAGCGGCGGCAATCGCTGCTACAAGGTCACTGAATGCTGAGCTTTTCTTCGTCATTAAACATACAAAGCGTTCTATAAAAATATATCCCACCGACTGAGATTACTACATCGTGACCATGCCTCATCGCTCACCTTATTAATTAACATACTTGCAGTAGGTCAAAGTAGTTGAACTGAGCTTTTTATTTTATTTTATTTTATTTTATGTTGGTGTATTGAATCGCCGGTATAGGTATTGTATTTCATTGTAAACACAACAATAAAATACATTCATACATTCTAAGCCTGAATCCAATATTAACAATTTTAAAATTTGAATACTTCAAATACGGCAGAAAGCTTGTTTAAGCCCTTTCCTCGTAACCAATTGGCACAAAGGCACAATCTTTTCCACGAAAATCCTCTAACACCGCGTCCCCCATGATAGCTCGCCACGCCAAAGATTTTGCATGAAATCGAGGGTGTAGTTCAAATTCCCCACCCCTAAAGCATGGGGATCAAATTCCCCACCCCCTGGAAGACTCTGATAACCAAATTCCCTCCTCCCCGGGACGGCAAAGGTGTCAAATGGCTGGGGTATGCTCGGGGGGGGGGGGGCATGTTGAACCTTCGATTTGACCGATACATAAAAAGGCTACCAAAATTGTCTTCACAATTAAACGATTACTCTCCAACATTGATTCTTCAGCGGTCGAGCCAAGGAATAAACTTTTCGATGCCCTTGTTAAACCTGTACTACTTTACGGTTGTGAAATATGGGGACCAGAACCATTATCTTATAAGACACATTTTGATAAAAGTACAATTGAGCAAGTTCACATTAAATTCTGTAAACAAACACTAAACGTCCCATGTTACACAGAAAACAAAGCCTGTAGAACAGAACTTGGCCGATACCCTCTATCTGCTCTATGTATAGACATATAGGCCTCCCTTTTATGTTACTGACAAAGATTAGAACAAAAATCGGACAACCCTCTCTTAAATGAAGCTTTTATTTACGCAAGAAATCACAGTCAGTTTTATGATTTATTACATAGTGACGAAACAATACCCTGAATGCACTACAAAAACGAGGTAATAAAAAACCAGCAATGTGTTAAGAACACTCAGGGGCGGATCTAGGGGGAGGGTGCACGGGGTGTGCACCCCCCCCCCGAGATGACCTGCGGTTTTCTAATACAACTGGTATTCTGCGAAAAAAAAAACTATGCAGTTTATTGGTGTTGAAGTAGAGCAAGAGACGAGTGCACCCCCTCCTAAAAAATATCCTGGATCCGCCCCTGACACTCGTTCTAGCATTAAACAACAGCTGCAGAAAAAATTTTCTCAAGATTGGTTTAAAGCTCAAAACGACATTTCGGATAGCTGTAGACTGAAATATACAAACAAGGAAATTAAAAAAGATTATCGCTTGGAAGAATACCTAAAGATAGTTAGAAATCCAGCTCATAGAATCAGTATGACTAAACTGCGATTGGCATTTCCTACATTACGTATACAAACAGGAAAATATGAAAACAAAGGAGCTTCTATACCAGTAGAGGAAAGGCTTTGTTTGGTTTGCAAAAGAAACTGCATAGAAGACAAGAAACATTTCTTTATTGATTGTACTGAATACGAGAGTCTTAGACAGCAAACTTTATCTTCATATTTCTGAAAATGATGCAACCTTCATCAATTTAACAGATCATGATAGAACATTATATTTGCTCAGATTGGACAATGACAAAACTTCTCATATTATAGCCAAATATGCCCATCTAAAAATGTTTCAAAAACGAAAACAGTTCCTGAGTCAAAAATCCAATTAATTAGGTAATTAAATTATAGAATAATTATTATCGAAATAGTATATGCCGTGTAATTTTGTTGTTTCCGCTCATATTTCTTTCTTTTATTAAATTTCTTTTAGTTGAAAAAACGTTTATTGGAACTAGACCGATGCCTCCCTTTGGAGAGTAAGGCGCAGCAAAGATATACTACTACTACTACTACTACTACTACTACTACTACTACTGTCCATCACTACCCATCACTATCCATCACTACACATCACTGTCCATCACCACACATCACTGTCCATCACTACACATCACTGTCCATCACTACACATCACTATCCATCACTACACATCACTGTCCACCACACATCACTGTCCATCACTACACATCACTGTCCATCACTACACATCACTATCCATCTTTACACATCACTATCCATCACTACACATCACTGTCCACCACTACACATCACTATCCATTACTACACATCATTATCCATCATCACACATCACTATCCATTACTACACATCTCTATCCGTCTCTACACATCACTGTCCACCACTACACATCACTATCCATTACTACACATCACTATCCATCTCTAGACATCACTATCCATTACTACACATCTCTATCCATCACTACACATCACTATCCATTACTACACGTCTCTATCCATCACTACACATCACTTTCCATTACTACACATCATTATCCATCACTACCCATCACTATCCATCACTACACATCACTGTCCACCACTACACATCACTATCCATTACTACACATTATTATCCATCCGGCTACACATCACTATCCATTACTACACATCACTATCTATCACTACACATCTCTATTCATCACTACACATCACTAACCATTACCACACATCATTATCCATCACTACACATTACTATCCATCTCTACACATCATCCTGACGGAAGCAAATTCAGGGGAAACGTTTGTTGGTTCGAAGAAAAGGCTTTTAGAACAATGGAGTATTCGAAAAATCTGGATAGGGAACCCTTCAAAGGGCGTATGGAAAAGCCGGAATCCGGAATCCGGAACCGGAGCCGGAGCCGGAAACGGAACCGGAACCCGAACCTAAGAAATAAAACTTGGAGACGTTTCTGTCTTTAGAGTGTCACTAACAATTATTGCTCGATCAAAGCTCGATCAAGACTTTTCATCCCCACATTATATTTATATATTGTTATTATATTTTTTACTGTCGCATTTTTTGCGTACGGCGCAAAATTTTTCTTCGAGAATTTCATATACGCGTGAGCGTTGGAGCCATGTCCAGCCTTGGCCATGAAATCCAGAGTTTCTTCACTTCTTACTTAGTTCCACTTTTCTCAGAGGTGTGGAAGTGTGGAGTAGTCTGACAAAGTAAGGATATTGTCGCACTTTCCCCCCAGTCATGAACCCTTTTTCATTCTTTACTTAGTTCCACACTTCTCAGAGGTGTGGAAGTGTGGAAAAGTCTGACAAAGTAAGGATATTGTCGCACTTTCCCTCCAGTAATGAACCCTTTGTCATTCTTTACTTAGTTCTACACTTCTCAGAGGTGTGGAAGTGTGGAAAAGTCCGACAAAGTAAGGATATTGTCGCACTTTTCCCCCAGTCATGAACCCTTTTTCATTCTTTACTTAATGAATGATTTTCCAGTAATCGGAGACTTAGTGATGCGCACAGGATTATGGGATCGCCAGGGGGCAAACATTGCAAGTCGCTATAAAGAAATGTATGGTGTGGAGCTGTTTCTCCGTTTAAAACCAGTGTCCTTATGAGAAGCGGAGGTGACTAATGTTGGTGCGTTGACTGTAAGTTTTTGTGGGATCAATGCGATGAAATCTATCGTTAAACACTCCTTCTTGCGAAAGGTCTGGACTGTGAAATTTACTGAATGGTCTCGAAATATATAGTACTAACTTACCAGGTATAAATGAGCGGGGAATGTGGACTCATTTATTAAGCCTTTCCAGTTGTAAGTACATGTGCTGATATTTACAACGAGTGTTATTACGTTCGGCTCGGCGGCGATCACAACGCTGTGCCAGTTTGTGACAACGATCGAAGGTAAGCTTATGTATTGTCGAATTTGATATGTATTAACTTTAAAAGCAAACACATCTTCCCAACATTGGTATATTGATTCCTTCTAGCCAAAAAAACACTAGCGAAATGTTTTGTCATGATCCAGAGCACCAATGAGTTCTAATGCCTTTTCCGATCATTTTGAGGCAAGATTTAGAATCTCTGAATTTCGCACATCAACTTGGTATTTATTTACACACTCACTGCTTTTGTATCGGAACCGTTCGTACGATTTGCGTCATCTACTAATGGTTAAATACCATGTACTTTCCATGAAATACTTTGTAGATGTTACTTTGTTTATACCAAAGTAAAGGAGGATTTTTTATTTTTATGGCCACGTCCTACGATTGTTCAGCGTCATAACCAGCACACTGATCGCGGCAGAGCGTAGTTACACTCATTGTAAATATCACCACACGTAATTAAAACTAAAAAGCTTAAATGAGCCAACCCCCCTACATGTATACCTAAATTTGCACTATATATTTCGAGACCTTTTCTTCATGTAGATCACTGAGTAAATTCAGTTAACATAAATTTCACACTCAACCTCACGCAAGGAGTGTTTATCGATATCATTTATCGCATTAATCACACAGAAACTTGAAATTTCAACGCACCAACATTAGTCACCTCCGTTTCTTACAAAATCACGGAAAAGTGCGGCATTCTATGTCCAAAGACACTGCTTTTAACCAGGTTTTTAACGGAGAAACAACCCCACGCCATACAATTCTTTGTAGCGACTCGCAATGTTTGCCCCCTAGCGATCCCAAAATCCTGTGCGCAAAACAGGAGTATCCGATTACTGGAAAATCATTCATTAGTTCTACACTTCTCAGAGGTTTGGAAGTGTGGAAAAGTCTGACAAAGTAAGGATATTGTCGCACTTTTCCCCCAGTCTTGAACCCTTTGTCATTCTTTACTTAGTTCTACATTTCCCAGAGGTGTGGAAGTGTGGAATAGTCCGACAAAGTAAGGATATTGTCTCACTTTCCCCCAGTCATCAACCCTTTGTCATTCTTTACTTAGTTCTACATTTCCCAGAGGTGTGGAAGTGTGGAGTAGTCTGACAAAGTAAGGGTATTGTCGCACTTTTCCCCCAGTCATGAACCCTTGTCATTCTTTACTTAGTTCTACACTTCTCAGAGGTGTGGAAGTGTGGAAAAGTCTGACAAAGTAAGGATATTGTCGCACTTTTCCCCCAGTCATGAACCCTTTTCATTCTTTACTTAGTTCTACACTTCTCAGAGGTGTGGAAGTGTGGAATAGTCCGACAAAGTAAGGATATTGACGCACTTTTCCCCCAGTCATGAACCCGTTGTCATTCTTTACCTGGTTCCACACTTCTCAGAGGTGTTGAACTGTGGAAAAGTCTGACAAAGTAAGGATATTGTCGCACTTTTCCCCCTGTTAAGAACCCCTTGTCATTCTTTACTTAGTTCCACACTTCTCGGAGGTGTGGAAGGGTAGAATAGTCCGACAAGTTGAGTTTAATGTTGCACTTTCCTTGAGTCACGAGAAGCTCAGTGCGCTTTATGAACACTTGGTTTTATTTCTGTACGGTTTTTTACATTTTTCCTTAAGAACTATTTTTATTTTGAATAGCAGATATAACCATTGTTTTAATTCCAGCCGTTGAAAGAAACTTAAAGTTAAGAAATCCGATCTCCAACCAAGCTTTCTTCCTTATCAGTACGGGTTCAAATTTGATCATTGTTAGATCACGCCATGTATCCACTGTTTCGTAGTTTTTCCTCTTCTCTAAGGTTATGTAAATGCTGAACATAAATTATGAAAAAGACGAAGTGTCCTCTGTTCATTTTCCTTGTCATTTTTGCATATTTTGACAGCCACGATCTTAAGAGACCTGACTCCACTAACTCAAAGTTGTACCCAATTGAAAGCTCCCGGGGTAAAGATTCTTTGTGTATTGTATTTGCGTTATAATGTGGCATTCACATTTAAATCATATGGAAATTCCTAAAACAAAACGATTTATAACCAAAGAGTTTGAATTGGGTACAGCATTTAGTTAGCTGAATAGGTCTATAGGAAGGAGAAAAACCCAGAATAAGACGTCTCATATATGGCACATTAAAAATCCATAGATGAGATGACGTTGTTGAAGTTTCCGTTGAAAAATAAATAAATAAATAAACGAAGATAAAGGACTGACGGGAACTTCGTGACAGAGAAAACGTAGGCTTGTTTCAAGGTCGAGTATTCAAACAGATGGCAGTGAAACAAGGCTAATATCTTCTAGTCACAGAATTGTTTTCTAAACTTAAAAATAGTGTTTAAAAAGATGTAAAACGAGTTTCAGGAATAAAACCAACAAATACTCCCAATGCGCTTTATTCTCATTTCATACATAGGAGTGTAACTAAGGAAAGAATGTCAAGGGATTCGTGACTGGGGGGAAAGTGCGACAATATCCTTACTTTGTCGGACTATTCCACACTTCCACACCTCTGAGAAGTGTAGAACTAAGTAAAGAATGACAAAGAGTTCAAGACTGGGGGAAAGGTGCGACAATATCCAGCTATATCCTTACTTTGTCAGACTTTTCCACACTTCCAGACCTCTGTGACAAGGGGTTAGTGCCTGTAGGAAAAGTATGACATTATCCTTACTTTGTCGGACTATTCCACACTTCCGAACCTCTGAGAAGTGTAGAACTAAGTAAAGAATTACAAAGGGTTCATGACTGGGGGAAAAGTGCGACAATATCCTTACTTTGTGGTACTTTTCCACACTTCCACACCTCTGGGAAGTGTAGAACTAAGTAAAGAATGACAAGGGGTTAGTGCCTGTGGGAAAAGTGTGACATTACCTTAACTTTGTCGGAGTATTCCACACTTCCACACCTCTGAGAAGTGTAGAACTAAGTAAAGAATGACAAAGGGTTCATGACTGGGGGAAAAGAGCGACAACATCCTTACCTTGTCGGACTTTTCCACACTTCCACACCTCTGAGAAGTGTGGAACTAAGTAAAGAATGACAAGGGGTTAGTGCCTGTGGGAAAAGTGTGACTTTCTCCTGACTTTGTCAGACTTTTCCACAATTCCATACCTCTGAGAAGTGTGGAACTAAGGATGAAAAAGGAAAGTAGGGATCTTGTGGCCAGCCCTGGACATTTGTGGAGCGTTGAAACTTCGGATCATGATTGACATGAGTACTCCTCCTCCCTTTGCCGCCTTTTCCTCACAATGGTTGAAACACGGAGCCCTTTTAAGAAATGAGTAACTTAGGCTCAAGAGAAGGAAATGAATAACACAGCGGTCCACATACTAATAATGGCTGTTTTTCACAGTCAATCGGCTTCTGATTAGTTGTAGTCTCGATCTGTCGAAAATTGCTCGACCTACAGCTGCAGTCACACTTTACGACTGCTAGGAATAACAGTAGGATGCACTTACCTTTTTTTTTTAAGTCACTTTCCGAATGTGAGTATACCTTTGGTATCACGATCACTGTGCTGAAAATTTCTCAAAACAATGATAACAGAGGACGCCATCTTGAATTTTATTCCCACACGGGTATCGGGAACTGGTTTCAGCAGGGCGGATAAAGGTTGGGCGTTGAAACGAACGCTCCGCTCTTCATTTAATGTGTGATGCGAAGTAGGACTGGCACAAGCGCTCTTTCCGCTCTTCTGGTGCGCTTGGAGGCCGGCGAAATTTTCCTTTTTGCAAACCGGAAATTCTATTTTCTTTCTGTAATTTCAGGCTACAGTGTTAAATAGATAAATTCGTATCATAACAATATCAATAAACAGTTTCATATGTTTGTGTCTGTACGTCTATAAGTCAAACTCGTTCGTCGTATAATGCCAAAATTTGAGTTTAATTTGAAAGTGTTGAAAACCTCCTCCTTCCACTAAATATCACCTAATCGTCTTTCGCCGTTTCGTTTGTAAAAGCTTAACACTTCTTAACCTCAATTTTTACATATGTTAAAGGGGGATACATTTTATATAACTTAACAAAAAATTAGATTGATATATATTGATATAGTGGCGTTGTGCTTCTTCAGACTTTGCTTCTCGGGTGCAACGCGACATGGCGATTCGCGCAATGCGTTGCAAATCCGGCAAACGCATGTAAACAAAATTTATTGAGGTTAGTTGTAAGGTTTGTTCTCCGTTTTTCTCTCTAAAACAAAACAAGGCAAACAGTAAAAACTGAGGGGAAACTAATTTTGAAGGTTCGAAGAAACAGAAAGACGTATGAGATGTTTTTTTCAAAATTAAAAAGAAGGATGACGGTGATTGAAATTAGCATAATTTCACTTTGCACGAGCTGCACGCATTTATAGCGGGGCTCCCGCGCGCGCGAAGCACGCGTGGGACAGAGCCCCATACTCATGGAATATGGTCAACCTCTTTTCGTTTGGTTGTCACATGATTGACCGAGCGTACGTACGCGTCTACAGACTGTGCGGGTAGGGTAGGGGAGGCTATCAAAAGGAAGGGAGGGGTGTCTCAGGCGTGTATTGGCAAGTCCACATCTTTTATATAGGACATTCACAATATGGTCAATTGACAGCTGTCAAAACAGGATAGCCACTGACCAGTATCCCATGACCATATCGTGGGCTCATGTGTCAACTCATCTAGGTGACGTAATTTATTTGGAAGCTGTCCGCTGACCAGTTAATTGTTTTACTAGATCGCGAATGATGTTCAATCTCATACTTTCTAGCACAGGAAAACTGATAATGCACGCATATTAGACATCAATGTTTTGATCAGTTGACAACTGTCAAATCAGGGTACCCGCTGACCAGTATTACTTGACCGTATCGCGGGCTCAGGTGTCGACCCATCGAAGTCAAGTATTTTTTTGAAGTTATCCGCTGACAAGTTAATAGTTTTCAAGTGATCACTGGCTCAAGTTTAATTTTTTTTTTACATTCATATGAAATATGTTGTGTTTATGTGCCGCACAATTAAAATTTTGACCTCGGACGCGAAAATTCGGCCAGCTGTTACCGGCAGGGGGGATAGTTGCTTTTGACTTTTCTCACAATGGTTACGCGTTGGTCACGCTCTACGTTCAGTTTTTATGCTCTGATTGGTCAAAATTTGACAGGTGAGTTCATGCGGAAAATTTATGCAGCATCTTGAATCTTGTTTGCTTTGACAGCTGAAGCTGACAGAGTTTTGTGCCAACTTGTGATGTTTTTAACTGTCTTTTTCCACTGGATGTACAAAATGAAATTCAGCTGCTATCCGGCGTCTTTTGTTATTCATGGCTAGTTTGTTTATTGGGTTTTTGGTTGAGAAATACGTCGCTTGTCAAAGTCGGAAATTCGATTTCAGATGGCATCGTTTTCGTTTTCACCTTGCTTGATGCGTAAGAGGGTTGCAAAGTCTGAAGCGATACTGGCCTTACTTGATACCTTTCAGGAGCTGCATCTCGAATGGTAAGCCAGAGTAATTATTGCATTTGATGTTTGTTTTTTGTACCTAATTTAATGAAGTCGAGCGTAGTTTATGCGAGTATTTAGTTTATGCACGTTTGTAAGATTTGAGACAAGTACAATGATCTGGCCGGGGTTGCTCGAAGCATGGTTAGTGATAACCAGTGTTAAATACCATGGAAACCTATACATTTTGATACCTCTTAACCAACGGTTAGCGCTAACCAGGCTTCGAGCAACCGGCCTCTGAGCGAGTATCAGATTTGATATAAGCTTACAGAACTTTAAAAAGCCTTTAGACAGTTTCTCACTGCAAATAGAAAGAAAACGTTCCAAAGAATATTTAGTTATAATTCTGGCTGTAGAAGAAATCTTTGAGCGATTTTCTTGCCTCGAGTTCGTCTTTGAAAAAAAGCAAACACTGGGAAGCCGGTTTAAAAACATAAACTTAAGCTTTAAGCTTGAAGACTCAGGATTTTTAGTGACACCTTAATACTTGTCTTCCTGAATGAAAATTGGTGTCTCTGTACATGTTTCACCGAATTATATTTCTTTTATTGATTGTTAGTAGTCTCTCTTGTAATTTTAATCGCTGTGTCGATTGTTTTCAGTCGTGCAGTGAACATCGCTTGCAGGAGTACTCAAAATGCCGCGCGTTAAACCATTTTAAAATAAAAAATAAACATAATAAAGAATTTATTATGTTTATTTTTTAAATTCTTTATCATGTTGGAGCGTAACTCTGTTAATGTTCATTCAAACTCTCGCCACAGCTCGCACTACAAAAGTAAGAACTGGATGGCCGTATAGGTGATTTTGGAAATTTGTTTAACGGTTTAGCTAAAAGCCCAGGCGTACTTCCATCGTCCTTAATATTGAATGAGTGTAATTTGTATTGCAAAATTGTGAGATACTGCTTTCTGTCCGAGGTCTGTATGATAAAAACAGTGCCTCATAGCACTGTTTCACCTAAGATGTGATGTATAAATGGTGTAAAAGGTTGGTTTACACGCACCCAGATTTGTTGGTAAGATTTTGCAAAGTAAACTTGTCGAACGCAAAAAATTCGGCCGGATTTTTTTTCCAGGCCTAATAATCTACGGTGATCAAGAGCCATTATGGCTCTTAAATGTGATCGAAGACGATTACCAGTTGCTGGGTTGTACATATGAGGCTATCAACTCGATGTTAGATTTGGTTCATTCTTGGGCTTTTTGCGAATTATTTTTAATTCTCTAAAATCACTTAGCCTTTCCCTGAAAAGTCACATAAATGTGCTCTAAAATTAACTGAATTGGGGAATACAAGTTTATTGTTTGATTTAAATTATAAATTTATTAAAGGGAGCCTCGCTTTTAGCCCTGGCTAAATCTATATATTAAAATACACGTCATCTAGTTATGAAAACACGATCTGCTGTCTTTTAGTTTTGCCATGGATGACATGGATCAGATTTTCCTTCGTGTTTTAGACAGTACTTAGTTGTTTTTGTTTTGGAATAACATCGACATTGGCGAGTAGCAGAACGACAATAATGGACTGTAATAAAAGAAGCCCTTTGAAAGAGATGTTTGTCTACTCCAACTAAACCCCCCGCAAAATAGCAACATTTGTCTCTCGGAGACAGCGTACCAGCACAAAGGAACGAGGAGGAAGTACAAGAAAACAAATCAAGCCGCCATAATTCAGTGACAGCGGCTGTGTCTAATGTACAAACCACATCGCAAGCCCTGACCGAATTCGTAAAACAAGCGACATTTCTAAGCAGAGTCCCAGTCCACTGCATCACACCTTTTTGCTCGGACGCGCTCGTTTCACCGCCCAACCTTTATCCGCCCTGGGTTTCAGTGCTTCCTAGTTTACCCTGGTCTCAATTTAAGTTCCGGTTCCGGTTCCGTTTCCGTTTCCGGCTCCGGTTCCGGATTCCGGATTCCGGCTTTTCCGTACGCCCCCCTTCAAACCTATAAGAATAAGCTATTTTAGACTATCTATTATAGACTATTTCAGGGAGTTTATCCCCCACCCACCTCCACACCACCACCACCATCCTGTCCCTTATGTCCAGTTTGTAGGGGGGCATCATGTGCTTCTACATACATCTGAATAGAAAAGATATTGAACTTTTGTTTTAGTGTATGCAGAAGATCGATCAAGGCAACAAAAGAAAACAAATCGAAAAGGTATAATGTGTAAACAACACAATAATAAGAAGAAAAGTAGCTTAGTTAAATCTCAGTACTTTGAAAAGTCTTTGAAGTATACACGCTTTTAATAAGTCTGGGCGCCACCTTGAATTTTTAATTCTTGACGTCATTCGCGGAAAGACTTCAGCCGCCATCTTTAGTTTTGACTCGCGTGACAGTACCAAGTCAGGACGAGAGGCAAAGTCAGGCCATTATGAATCGCTTTATTCCATTCTTTTTCTGTATAAACATTAACAAATACCAGAGAATCCTTTTCCCAGGCTAAAGTAATTGAAGTTGTGCGGTTCGTCTTTGCAAGTCATACGGGGATATCATGTTCGATAACAAACACAACACTAAGAAATGTGACATGAGATTCCAAGCGATCCAGTTCTTGGGAATTCAGTGACTTCAAACACTTATATAATAAAAACATGTGATTACAGTAACCATTTCCTCCTGACTCCTGATGTACAAGAGCATTTATCACAACTGTTAACATTGTGAGGCCTTTTATTCTTCCTCAGTGATTTAAAGCATTCCCCTCTACATGAATTTATTGTCCATGTAAGCCTACAATAATGGTCGTGACGGTCATTTTCAAATAAAAATTTGTATCCCTTTTTGAGGGTGTTTTTTGATTTTTTCACTGCATGTTCAACAATGTAAATGTAAGTAAAATGCTTTGGAAGAATTGATGCATCTCGGCTCCAGCTCTCTTTAATGGCTACATCTCTAACAAGGAATCGAGCTGATAGCTTTCTGAATTACTGAGCTACGCCTTCCCAGAGAGAGAAATTATTCTGTGCAAGAGTCGACCGGAGTATAAACGTTTTTATCCAACTTCTTTCTTACCCTAAAGTAAAACCTATACATAATAACATAAAAAACTGATGATGAAAAGCATAAACTCTTTATCGAGATAGAATTATCGTACATTTTGAAAGGATCAGAATAGCAACATGAAAAATCCTTTCAATTAGCTTTTATTAATACCTGATAGATAAGCCAAGTCTCCTACGAGCGGTAATAATTAACCGTTTTCAGCTTTTTTAATAAAGGCCCGCATAAAAAATGAAAAAGTATCAAAACCATTGCTAAAAAAGATTACCTGGGAAGAAGTTAAGCTCTTGCCTGTTGACGTAAGCTACGACGATTAAGCCAAAACTTTAATTCGTATTTTTTTTTGCATTTAAATCAGCTCTCGTTTGCCCTCGATATCATCGACCCAGGAATATCTTTGCACAAAACTTTTAAAGTTACGATAACATACCCATAAAGACATTGTATAAAGAAAATATCCTTCTTGAATAAGGTAAAAACATTCCTTTTTATAGCGGAGCTCCTCGCGCGGAGCTTCGCGCCGCGTGTGGGCGGAGCCCCATACCTAAGGTAATGTGGTAATCTACCAATCCGAGAAAATTTGGTAATCACGCGACTGTACACCGAGCGAGCGAGCGATCGAGCGACCGTCCGTCCGCACCACAGGCATACCAATGTGAATAACTCAATCAACAGGAATGGCAACCCAAATGCGACTCAAGGTTTTATTTAGAAGAAAAAACAACAACAAAGTCGTGTCTTTTTCGGCGTTATTTTTTGTTGACATTAACGTAGACAACAGAGAAAGAGCTAGAGCGAGTTATTGAAAACAAAGGAGAAGAATTTCGTAGGAAGAAAAACTTGGAAATTCAAGGCGGCGGTGAAAAAATGAGAAATGCTAGCGACCAGCAAGGTGAAAATGAGCGGCAATGAAAAACAAAAGCGAAGATGAACACAGGAAACAAAATATTGGGTAAGCACATGCGACAATTCCTCCATAAAAATAATGTGTAACTACTGTAGGAAGTTTGACGTTTTAGTCGTACAAAACAGCGTTGTAGTCGTGCAAAACAAAAACAAGGGAAAGACAAAAAAGGGTGCTGCACGTGCAAATTTGTTTTTTGCTAATTAGAAGAAAAAGTGTGCTGCACGTGCAATTTGTTTTTTGCTAGTTAGATCTATTAATCTTGAAGCCATTTTCATTGTCGTCCCCGTTTACCATTACACGATTTAATTTTTTTTGTTTACACTATTATTAACCAGAGCTTCGCCTGGCTAAATCTATATATTATGAGCACGCCGCAAAATCAACGTCAACAGAGCTTTCATCTTCGGTAGCCATTTTGGCCACGTGTATGATCTTTCCGCGAATGACGTCATGGATTGAAAATTCAAGATGGCGCCCAGACTTATTAAAAGCGTGTATAGTAACTTTTTTGTTAACTTTTTTTGGCCAAGATTGAGCCATGGTCCTTTGGTTGAATCACATCTTTTTTGAGGAACTCGCGTTCAGACAAACGCGCTGGCATGCAAATCATGATTAACAGCTCTAACCAACTTTTCGCTTTTCCATGTTAATAATGAGAGAAATAGATTACAATCAATAAATCAAAAAGGGCAATTAACTATGGTAAAAATTCGACGTTAACGACCCTCGCTACTTACGGGGAGCCAAAAATGTTGCGTAAAGTTGTTGCAACTAAGTTACTTGTAGAGTAATAGAGGACATAAATTGGTAAAAAACTATTAACCCCCTGTAGCAAGCAATCTTCGGAATTTTAGGGTATATTTCCAAGCCACAATTGTAAAAAACAACTGGGGAAATATAATATCAGGGGCACCCAAGGGGAAATTTTGAGAAAAAGACCTAGAAACAACAACAAAGCGTGAATAAAGTTTTCTGAGACTATTTTAAGCATTTTGGGAGATTGCTGGAAAAAAAGTATCTGTTCCTCACCGGGCCCAGCAACACTGATGGAAGAGTTCCCAGCCAACAAACTTACAACCTGCAACCTGACTTACTGGGAAGTTTCATAGGGCACAATTCAGATCTTGAGTGGTAAGTAACCCATACAAGCAACCCGTAGCAGCTATTCTAGACTTCAATCCCCTCTGACACCCTGAATTATCTTTTTCCCAGCAACACTTTCCTTCCAGGGACTATTATTTCTGCCACATCTCCCAGCCAGCAAAAATGTGCCTGAAGAACAGATATTTTGAGGAACAGATCCATTGGGTGCTCCTGTAATATTAACGTGAAAGTGACTACAAAAAATGCATTTGTATTCTTCTCTTTAACGACAGAAAAAAGTAAAGTCAATAATCTTATTGGCAATTTGCATCCCGGAACCGTTACAGGTGAGTCGGGCATACTTCATAATGTAAACTGGTAACTAATCGTATTATATTACTCGCCATCACGTGTCAAGAGCACAGCGCCATTTCAAATCATGATCAGATAATAGCAACAAACGAGCGAGGGAGTGATATTACATCAAAGCAAGTGAATAAATAAGATACAAGTCGTACGAAAAACTAGGCCAAGGCGCCACATCACTGGGGTCCGGACAATCTGCGAGCCACTTTTGTTTCATGTAACGAACAAAAAAGCGACTTTTGTAAAGCGGTTGGTTCGAACCGTGGCATTAGCATTTGTATAGACCTTGTCGCGGTTTTGGCAGCCATCTTGACGATTAGGCAACAGCTTGAAATTTCAGTGTTTGTATGAGTCTATTGTCGTATAATTACCGTAAAACAGCTATTTTGACAAAAAAGAAATATATGAATTGTAAACTAAAGCAGCAAAACAAAGACTTATTCGTCGAGAAGGCTTCCAAAACCGTAACAAGGTCTATTACTGAGAAAGAGTGCACTTGAGCATGGACTTGAAAACTGCCTTCGTCTCATTTGGGCCTAAGTTAAAGTGGGCCGAACTGAAAAAAAAAAACAAAATTAAATCACCAATAGAATATGAATACCTCACAACGTTCGTGATTGGACAAATGACATAGCTGACTAGAAAATGGGTGGTTTCTTGTTTGGGACAAGTTTAGACAAAGCCCCATTTATTTTATTTAGGTTTCTTAGAACATGCTGGTGTTTTGGAATCTGCTAGAGAAAATTTTCGAAATAAACAGCTGAAATTTGGCCTAGATGAAAGCAATAACAATTTACTTTTGAAATATTTCACTAAAAATAGCTTGACAGCAAACACGAGGTTTTACTGCCTTACTTCATGCGCATTAAGTGAATTATTAGGCGACACTTTACAATTCACTTTTACAGGTTCCTTTTTATTTTACTTTTACCTTATTAAAATACACTTTAACGAGCAAGTAATGATGTTGGAAGCAAGATATAATAAACGGTTGAATTTTTTTAAATGATACTTTGTTTGTCTGCTTTGATTTGATATTTGTCGATTTTCTTTTTTTTTTTTTTTTGCTTTCCCGTCTCCCCCAAAAACAATTAAATATTTTCAAAAACTCCTCTATACGAGGAGTCGTCTTAAAAACTATAATTCGCTATGTGCACTATGCTACTTGGAATATACGACATGTACGAAGAACTTAGTAACAACATGGAACTATACATGGCGTAAATTAGAAATTGCCTGCAATAAATTATCTTCCACAAAGTATATGTGCCTTGACCGTTTTTCGATGAAGACGCCCTGTTGTTCGATTCTTGTAAGCGACCACCTCACGTAAGCGTTTAGGTGGTCGCTTACGGGAGGTTCGACTGTATTTCCATTAGTTCTGTGATTCTGCCATTGTCTAATAGTTTAGTATCGGCCAAGGTCGAAGGTAAAGGTTAAGTTGAAAAAATTTCCTTGGAAAGGAAATGCGTTTCCAAAAAAGTGTTTTTGCTACTAGGGGACAATGATTACTTGTCGAGGCCTCAAATATAATAATTGATCGTAAATGTAATTAAGGGTCCTAAGATTAATAAATTTTGGGCCTACATGTGATACAAATCCTAACAGTAGTACTGTAAAAACCCACGTATAAGGACCTAAAATTTAAGAACCTGTCAGGCTAAAATTTTCATTTAAAAGCCCCTTTTTTCATAGGAACCTTTTTTAGCCTAAAATTTTCAATAGGTTCTTATTGTACAAAACTGAAGGAACAGAGGAAATGTAACACAGCATTTTATGGAGCCTGCAGCGTGAAAGACATGCATGCTAGTAATTTGGAAAGATAAATTTACGGTATGGTTTTCTAAACGGTGTATATTCTAGATAATTATTTAATACGGAAATATATTCCATATCACATATGCCCGCCCCTGTAGTAGTTATCTGTGCTGATCGCTAGTGCCCCGATCAAATTAAGAACCTAATTAAGAACAAGGTAAAACCAAAGACCTCACGGCAAAACCAAATACTTCACAGCAAAAACCAAATACCTCACGGCAAAAGCAAATACCCACAGCAAACCCAAAGCTATTTTGCTTTTGCTGTGAAGTATTTGGTTTTGCCGTGAGGTTTTTGGTTTTGCCGTGATGTTTTTGTTTTTGCTGTGAGGATTTTGGTTTTGCCGTGAGGTATTTTGTTTTTGCCGTGAGGTTTTTGGTTTTAGCGTGAGGTATTTTGTTTTTGCCGTGAGGTTTTTGGTTTTGCCGTGGCAGTTGTGGGCAACCATAAAAGTTATCGCCTTCTACCCGAAATTAACTTATGCCAAACCAGTAGCATGCAAGGAAGGCAGTAAAAACAATTCGTCATGTCGAACGCTAGCGACGTACAAACTTCAACACATCATTTTCACCGTTGGTGCAAACAGGTAACCATGTGGTGCAAAAGTTTGACACTAGAAAAATATATAAGTTTTCGAATGAAGTGATTTTTTTCGCCCCCTTTTTTGTCTGTTTCTCCCTTTTTGCTTTTAAACTTGGCACGACGGTAAAGTTATGCTTACGCAATTGGTTTATATACTAGACCGTAAATAAAAAGCTGACCGGATATTAAATTTTGTGCTAATGCGCGTTTTGCCGCGGTGTTATTCCGGACTGATTATGGATCCATACACATAAAATTTAGTTCTTACTCTTGAGCCCCTGGACGAAACCCCTTTATCAGTACTCTCACATGGTACTATTTGTTAACAGTATTGGACGTAATGAAATTTCGACTTCTTCGTTAACAACGTTTTGATTTTGTCAGTGCACTTTTGGAAGTGAAGAGTAAAACATAAATAACTTTACATAACACCATGTCATCTATCGCGGTATTGCTGGCATAAAGGCAGTAATCGTTATGCCTCTCATGATACCCAAGTTGTAGCTCTCCTGCGGCATCATTATCCTTACTCCCCCATGACAACCCAACTGACTGAGCAGATTGAGCCAGAAGGCCATTTTGTTCATTGGAAGAGCATTATGCTGACAAATACAGGCAAATAGAGAAATTCTCAGTGTGACTAAATGCAGAGGCAAACACTTAAAAAAAGCGTAAACCCGGCACATAAAAATATAAGATAGGAAATTTTTCCCAGCCACGGTGGTTTTCTCTTTTTCATTTTTTGATGTCGCCACCGGGATTATTACTCTCTCTTTAACCTGTTGGACCAGCGCCACTTTTTGCAGATTTTCTCTTTTGTCGTTCGCTCGTTTCGCCTTACCCAGGCGAAAATGGTCTACGGCGCAAGTAGCCTGCGTAGCAAGCGTTTCCTCGCGAGGTTCGTCTAGAACGCTGGGACAAGAGCAAAAAAAATGAATGACGGGGGAGGGGGAGGGGAACGAAGGACAACCTTTTTTTTTGCTTCCGCTCTAACCTTCGCATTATAACTCGATTGGAAACGCTTGCTACGCAGGCTACGGCGCAAGCGAAACGAAAAATACTGGCTAAGTGTAGGTTATGTTCTCGTTTGATCCTTGCTGTTTTAGGAACAGACAGTTAAAACAATTAAATGATGGAGAGGGATGGGAAAAGCAAAAACATTTTATACAGGCCAAAACGCTTGAAAAAATTAACGCAAACCAGAATTAAAACCAAAAAAAATTCCAGAAAATCCAACCCCTTACCCTTTTATATACCATTTCACCAAAAAGGTACCCCTTTCAATACCTTGTTTAGAACTATGTATCTTTTTTGACTGCTGTAAATCAATGCACTGTTTTTCTTTTTTTTTTTTACATAGAAATCAATCTCAAAAATAGCCTGTACACAGACGTTGTTTTATTTTTCTTTTCTTTCCTACCCCCCGACACTGGCAGTCAATAAATCCCCTGCGGTTTATATTTTATCACCCGCGCTCGACGAACTTTGAAGAGGAAATAGAGCAGGGGCACCCAACGAGAATATAGTTCAAAACCACTTAGACATAGCATTGTTGAACGTATTTTAGTATTTAAACGGTAGATATGGGCACATTTCCATCCCCTAAAAATTTTTCATCTGTTCGGATTTCCTAGCTGAAAGCCTAGTGATCCGAAAATTATAGGGATCAAAACTTACCTTTTCGAAAATTTCAGCCAGAAAAAGGCTCCCGAAAATTCTAGGTGACCTTCTAAGGGTAAAAATCCGTTAAAAATGGGCAACTATAGTAGTTTTTAGATGTTCGAAAATCCTAGGAGAGACAGGCAAGCAAAAAATTGTACAACAAATGTTCCGAAAATTCTAGATCTCAAATCGTCTTCCGAACAGATATTTTTCCGAAAATTGTCGTTGGGTGCCCCTGATAGAGGGTCTGTGAACAGGCTATCTTAAAAACAGAACGGTCTCTCTACTCTTCAAAGCCATTTCATTCATCTATTAGCCCCATTGGGCCCTTTAACAGACCCAAATGATAGATTTCCCTACCCTTTAATATACTTCACCTAGTGAAATCACTACCCTTTCTTATGCAGCTATTTCGAGAAAGGTTGTCGGAAAAAATGTGCACGCGACAATCCCGAAAGGTATAATATGGGATATGATCAATACAGAGTTCCTAACACTGTGGCTGTTGAACCTACTTTTGTTACTTTCCTTTAGCACTGGCAGACATATGTCCATGGCCTCTCCTGCCATTGTTTCAAATTTCTTTCAAAAACAGTGAACTCAAGACCACCCACGATACATTTCCGGGGTTGTCGCGTGCACTTTATCCAACAACCTTTCTCGAAATAGCTGTATCTAAAGCGTAAAAAAGGTAACCCTTTCCGGCGGAGCCTCCCAGTATAAGCCAATAAAGGAACACCCCCGGGTTTGGCTTTTTTAAAGGATACTATTCTTCAACATTCTCTTTACTCCCAGCCCGGAAGCACAAAATATTGGCGTTCAGTCCTGAACACATTGAGTGATGCCATAAAAAACAAGTTTACTCCGCTACAAGACGATGCCCATCCTCTCCCCTGAGTTATTTCGAGTCCTTTTCCCTTTGTCTTTAAAACGTACATCTTCCATATACATGCTAAGAAGCTGTTTTATTAAAAGGCCGGGAATAAAATATATAAAACATTTCAATAATTGAAGTATTTGTTAGTTTCCCTGAAAGCAGAAATACGTATTATCAAGTGAGTATAACGGGACAGAGAGGGTAAGGCCCTGCAGTCAGTTCAGCCGGCCCGGCTTTGGAAAAATATGAGAATCATTTCACCAAACGTTATTTTAGGCCAATTAAACGCTGTTGGTAGAATACATCAGTCTTTTGACAGCTGTTTATCGGTAATGAAAAGAAACAACATCAATGAACAACGAAGGCAAGACCGCTTTACTCATAGAAAAAATCGTAATGAAAACTGTCCTTAACACTATCACTTTTATTATTTACTCCTTAGAATGCTGGCCCGGTTGTTCAAAAGATGGATAGCGCTATCCACCGGGTAAATCACTATCCAATGGATAAGTATTGGGGAAACTAATTACACTATCCACTGGATAGAGATTTATCCGGTGGATAGCGCTATCCACCGGGTAAATCACTATCCAATGGATAAGTATTGGGGAAACTAATTACACTATCCACTGGATAGAGATTTATCCGGTGGATAGCGCTATCCACCGGATAAATCACTATCCAATGGATAAGTATTGGGGAAACTAATTACACTATCCACTGGATAGAGATTTATCCGGTGGATAGCGCTATCCACCGGATAAATCACTATCCAGTGGATAAGTATTAGGGAAACCAATTGTACTATCCACTGGATAGTGACTTATCCGATGGATAACGTTATATACCTTTTGAACAACTTGGGCCTGGAAATTTGGTTTTTCAATTTTTTTTTGTGAACCGAAGCATGTTCCGAGACTGACCCCCCAAATTACGGGAGGACTTACACCCCACCCCACCCCCTCACTACTGCTTTTGCCAAATAACCAGGCTATTATTTTTTTGATAAATAAATTATTAACATCCCTGAGGTCTATCATGTGAAATCACATGACTGTATTTGCACATGAATAGCAGTCTTTACAATATGTAACATGCTATCATTAAAAATTTTAGGAAGTAATACAGCAAATAAAGTGAACACATAATTTCAATAACCTTGTCCAAAAAGCAATATTAAAAAAGAAAAGAGAAAACTAGGAGTAAACTGGAGTACAATTGATTCCCGGCAGCAAACATCGAATAAAATGAACAAAGATTACCATAATAAGCTTGCTCTCCACATTTGGTGTTCATTCGGAGGTTTCATCCCTTGTATTTTGACATATTTATTCTTATTTCACTAAAGACCAGTGGATATTATAAAAAATTGTTAAACTGTAATTTTTCAGTTTTCGCAAAGCCAAGCGTTGAAAATATCCAAACCTGAATTGTGTATTGTGTATTCATATAACTTTTATCCACATAATTCTTTCTCATTTTTTTCGCTATAGTGATCGTCTGTGCTTTTAATCGTGGACGAAGAGAGTTCAGCCGTTGACTGCAGACCTAGCTGGACGTGCAACTTCTGTCCGGTAAAGATTGAAAATATTTGGATAGACTTAGTTAAGACAACGTGGAGCGAGGACAAAGAGATAACGGCTGCCTTCACGCCTTCACAGGTTACTAGACTAAACTTGTTCATGGTACCAGTGAAACTCGGACTAAGGTGCTCAGGACACAGGAAAGTCCATTTTAAACCCATTCATTACAAGCTGCAGCCTCGAATCCCAAAACATCGAGTTTGGATTCGAGTTCGAGTTCGAGTTCATTATGAGCACATTTTTCAGATGGTGAGTACACTAAATAAAAGACTGTTTTATTACTATTTTTTTTTTGTAACTTTTCAGCACAATTTTATGATATTTTTTCAAATATATACTGTTGTTGATCCTCGCAGTTTGTTGGAGGGTGTTAAATGCATGACATCGTTAACAGAAGCAAAAAAAATATCTGTCGGTGATAAATAATGCTATTTATTACTTCTTAATTGTATTATCAACTTCACCCTTATTGGTTTTTTTTTAATAGCAGTTAAAAAGGATGCAAAGTTCTAAACAAGGTATACGATAGAATATATACAATACAAGGTATACGAAACGGGTACTTTTTTCGTGAAAAATGGTATATAAAGGGGTAAGGGGTTGGGCTTCGGGGCGGAGCCTCCCAGTATAAAAATTTGTTGAGACCCCCCCCGCCCCTCCACGGGCTAAAAGATGCCTCAACCGTTAAGTCATGTCTGCACTAACCAGTTATTTCACCGATATCGGTATGAATTGTCTTATCCGGCTTTGTGTTGTGAAGGGATCGGGGAGGAGACTTTGCAAGACTGCTTGCAGGATGTACTTTTACAAAATGTAAATTATGATTCAGCACTAACTATTAGTGCTGAATGCCCCCAATAGAGATAGGTACTAGGAGTGGTCGTGACCTGCGATCAGGCGATCAGAAAAAGGGAAGAAGGACCGCCTGATCGCAGGTTAGGGTGGTCACTGTCAGAGATTCAGTCACATACCTAAGTTCCACAGTGTCAAATTATGTGAAAGTGCTGTGAGAAGGGACCTTTCACCCCTTATCTAGAGGGTCTCAATAGGGTTTACCATCAACCGTCAAAAAAGGTTATTTTTTTACCTTCAACTGTCAAAATGGATATTAAGATTAACGGTAAAAAGGTTTCAATGCATTTAAAATTTCGCTATTAGTTCAGCTGATCTTCACGGGATTCTAGCTCCTAAAGAATCTATAAACTGGAAAAACCGGTTCCCATGCTCTCAAAATTACAATTCCAAAAACTGCTTATATATGAAAATATTTCGAACTTTTCTTCAAGTGCATGGCCAAGAAAACCTCCAAAACACAACAGTTAACTGAAATTAATCTATACAGAAGTTAATACTTACTTTAACTTTTAAACTCAAAAACGATTCCCAATAATCGTCAACCGTCAAAAGGTTTTGGTTTTGGGAAGCAAGGGATGGCGCAGTGGTGATAGTGCTCGCTCGCCTCCCACCAATGTGGCCCGAGTTCAAATCCCAGCGTGGACGTCATGTGTGGGTTGAGTTTGTTGTTGGTTCTCTTCTTCGCTCTGAGGGTTTTTTCTCTTGGTACTCCGGTTTTTCCCTCTCCTCAGAAGCCAAAAATTCCATGAATTGCAAATTCCAATTCGACTAGGAATCAGGCCAGACAAAGAACCATTTTGTGGATGTGATACCTCCAAATCATTATTTATTTATTAATATCATAGGTGACGAATTACTCCTTAAAATTTTAGCGTTAATGTGAAATTACAAAATTGCAATGGTAACCTTCCGTACGTGTCAGTGTTAAGATGGCGACGAAGTTTTAAAATGCCGTGAATGAAGATGTCAGGTCACAAAAAGACGCTTTAGAAAACCTGAACACACGAAAGAGCACATCAAGAAGGATTCTAACAGGTATTTTGTCGAAAAACTCTACTGTAGATGGAAGTCTAAACTAGGGTTGTAGGGTTGAGTTTAAAGTACATCAGGACTGAATGCCAAATACAGCTGTGTGTCATCTGCGTAGCAGTGTACACTTGGAAGGTGCTTGCTGACGATATCAAACAGCTTACTGGTGTAGACCGTAAACAGAAGAGGCCCGAGACAACTCCCTTGAGGAACTCCTTGTCTGAGTGGAAAAGCAGATGACAGGCCATCATTTACAGTGACACGCTGTGTACGATCCGCAAGGTACGACGCAAACCATTCCAGTGCCTTGCCATCCACACCTAATCTTAACTTCATTTTCACTGCATGACCATTGTTTTCGACTTCTCTTAGGACGACTGTAATACCCAGGAGGAATTCGAAGCAATGATTATGCAAAATGTTGTGGGGGGGACACAAGGTGCAATAAGCTCACCCATTCCCAAGGTTTAGGCCCAGGATCCATTTTAAAAAAAATTGGGGCCTGTCACGCAGGCTAATTAAGTAAAAATAAAAGCTTAACGTGGACAATTAGGGCTTAACGATATAGCACCGAGTCAGCACTGCTCAAAGTAAAGAATGATATTTTGTTGAATATGGAGGCGCAAAAGGGCACTTTGTTAGTTCCCCTTGACCTTAGCGCTAAATCTGAAAGGGAATGATATATGGAAATTAAACGCCTTGAACCAATCGCGTTAATATGGGTCATTCTGACAGTGAAAAACTAAGTAAACATAAATCTGAACTTCCAAAATTTACTACATTGCCCTTTTTTGGTTTCCACCCTGAAATCCGTTCATCAAAAAGACAAGAAACGATGACGTTATGTTTCTCGGAGACACTGACCAATATGTTTATTTCAGTTGACATTTTGGATAAATTTTGGCCTGATACGTCCCTAGAGTTTGCTGCAATGGGATACTATGGTATGGCTTTACTTAAAACAGTTCCTGAAAACCGTAATACCGTTATGAGGCTTGAATGTCAGGAGGATGAACTTTCTACTACACTGGGAAGGTCTGCTAATGAGAAAAATTATGCCAAAGAACTGAACGGGCTTTCACTGCAGCAGAAGGACACTGAGATTGGAACCTTTTTTTAACTTTGGAAACATTATTTTGCACAAAGAAAGCTGCCAGACGCCTAGCTGAATCACAGAGGTTTACTGGAAAGCTGTGGAACAAGGGCTTAGCAACCATGCGCTTGGTCAGATCAAATGAAACTCAGAAAAAAGGCTCGCTATCTCACGAATTGTAAGTACTTTGATGCGCTCTCCTTTACATCTAACAAATTACGATCACTTTACAAATCCTAATTCTAAAAATAATAATAATAATAATAATAAATCTCTCCCAGTATATTTCGTTTTGGAAAATATGCATCAATCGATCATTTTGTGACGGACGAAACTGATTTGAAAGTGACTGGTCAATCTTTGTTCTTTGTTTGTTGCTTAATTACGAAGCTATTTTTGTTCATACTTTAAAATAAGATACTTCCAAAAGTTGTTACATAACAGTGGAAGAATTTCTGAGAGAAGGATGATAAATACGAAAAAAAGATGAAGAGATTTTTTTATCGCACCCGCATTAGATTAAGCGGTCCGTGATTCTCGCAATGTGTTTCTTGACTTTTCTCGGTAAAATTAACTTCTGCAAGTCACGGAGTTATTGTAGGAATAAAAGGAAGTGAGTAGACCGCACAGTTTGTGAAGTAATTTTTTAAACCTCTTGTTTGTTTGTACTGTGTTTGCGTTTTATTGGTTGTGCATGTTTATTAAAAATTTCTTACTATCACTCAAAATCTTTCTAGTCTATTTGACAAGAATTACAACCACAATGATTAATTAGACCCGGCAGGACACGTTTGAACTGACGACCATTATCCTGCTGACCGATTATTGTTGCATAGCCTGCGCAGCTGGCGGTATTGTGTGATTAAAGTTTTGGCGGCGGAGCCGCGATCCAAAAATGGTTCTCTGGCAGGCGGTATTTCTCGCGGCTTCGCCGCTCGTGCCACAAGACTGACAAACTCTACTTGATACAAGACTAGACTCCACAATGTTCAGGCCAATTTCGGAGCAAATTTCTGCTAATGTTTTGTCGTCTCGCTTCGCGCGGCCAGAAGGTCTAAACAAATTCTCCGTGGAAATATATCTTGTACTCTTCTGAAAGTTACAAAATTTTACCTTGAAATTGACACCACACAATCTACAAAAGTCATCAACGCTCTCCTCTTTGGCTTTTCTTCCTTTAACTGGCTTTGTAGGAGTATTTCACCTCGATTTTAAGTATTCCCCGTGAGAGGTCGCCATGCGCGCAGTAAAACACCAGCAGAGCGAGACATTTCGCGCGAAAATAATCGGAAGTTTCGAATTACAGGTTTCACTCTGATTGGCTGATTTAATTGGGATTAGTTGAGGCGATAAAGGTAGGCGGCATTCGAAAAATCATGGTTCTCTGGCAGGCGGTATTTCTCGCCCGCCGTCCACTCTAACTCGACTGGTACAGCGGCTCCGCCGCCAAATCTCACTCACCTGGTACACAATACCGCCAGCTACGCAGGCTACCTTGGATCTAGCTGCAGAGATGAACTAATTTGTATTCAAGTTTGGGCGTATGAACTCGCAAAATTAAATGACTAACGGCGCGCAAGACCATAAGCTCATCAAGCGCTGAGACTTCGATAGTTAGTCGTTTCCTCGAGATGGAACGGAGAAAACGCTTTTGTAATGGTGAGTCAAAATTGAAATAGAGAGTTTTCAGTTCCACTTTTTGTATGTGTGTGTGTGTTTTGGCGCTAAATAAGAAGACATGTGTTGCTGGGCGGATGCACCTCTTATTCCTACCTTTTTTAATAGACGTTCCATTCATTAGTTACTAGAATGGAGTTTATTCAAGAACCAAAAGAGTTGCGGTTTACTTTAGAACCACCTGTTGTTTTCTATAGAATTTTTATACCCTGTGCAATACTTTCTACAGAGGCAGGTAAACAAAGATTGACATTTTTGCCTGATAGGCAGTTTTTCGCTTCGCTGCGCTTCGACCTCATTTTCATGATTTGCCCGAAAAAAATTAGTACGATTTCGCATTCGCCTAACCTCCTTTTTCCTTCCTTTGAAGTAAAGATTTTTCAGTTAACCTCTGTGTCTTGATTTTGTTTATAACTGATTTTTAGTAAAAATAATTTCATGATTAAAGATTTTTCAGTTAGTATAATCTGCAAAGATAGCATGTTCAAAATTTGCCGATCAGAAGACTATAGCAAATTGCTGATTATATCAAAAAATTACTTCTATTTATAGATTATAATCTCAACATTTTCTGATGACGTCAACCCCTAGGGTATTCTGATGTCACTTGCCCCTTGCCAGCTACAAATAAACTATGACATCATCCTATCTTAATGGAATGCATGACGTCATCGGTATTAATTTAAACTGACGTCATCCTATCTTAATGATATGCATGAGTCATCTCCGTTAATGTATTTCCCCGCAAGTTAATGAAATTCCCCCGCAAAAAACCGGAGTAACCGGTGCCTCCCCTACTACTGTAAGAACTGTATCTTGTATCTCTCTCTTTCTTTTCAATAACATCACAAAACAATTGCAAATTTTGTTAAATTTCGTTTTTGTTCCTTATGAGGCCTGAACAAAAAAAAAAAGAGTTGGATTGACTACCCTCGCCGCTCGCCACCAGAGACGTTTCGAAGGGAGAGATGTCTACGATTTGGCCCCAAATAATAAGTAAGAATAATGCCAAGATATGGGTGTTATCAAATTAAAATTACTCTTATTACAGGAGGGGCCTAACTTTCATTTTACATCATGTGCTTTTGCATTAAACTGTACTAACAATTCCACATGCATTGTAAAACAGGATCGTCCCAAACAAACCATTTGTACTTAGTTACTGTCCTTATAAGATAGTTTTACTCACCCTCAGGTGTAGAAGCCCAAACCAGTTTGCCCTGCAAAGGTCGCGTAAGCATGCCCTGTCTGTCTTTGAGGTAAGCAAATGTAGGGTTTCACAAGCAACTGTTTTCCAGTCGGGGAATACCAAACATGTCCGGCTCAAAGTCCTCAGAAAGGGCGGCTCCTCCCAGGAAACGAAAAATAAGGCATCCTTTTTCTCTTCAGTTTTCACAAGTTGCGAGCTTCCTCTTTTCCCCTTTTTTTCTGTGCCCTTTCCTTTTTCTCTTCAGACGTTGTGGACTTGGTGCCAATTTGATATGTCGCCTTATATTTAGCCATCAATCTGTGCAAGTCCTCAATAAGATGTAACACATCTTTTTCAACGGCAGACTTGATATAGTGTCGTTTCTCATTGTACGTTGAAATTGTGAAGGCAATTTAGGCCAGTCTTAAGTTTACCCCCCCCCCTCCATAAATGGGCTGTAATCATGTTTAGTTATGTTTTCTGTGATGGCATGAAGCTTATCCAAGATGCCATTCGCCTCCCTCTTGACTGCCCTATTGTTGCTGTCATCATGGGGTTTTGGCTTGTACTCGGAGAAACCTTTCAGTACAAGCAGGGTTGTCGGACGACAAATGGCGAAGACGATTTTCAAGCTGTTCATCTTGTACAATTAGATTATATTTGGTATGGAGGGAGGGGAGGCAGTAAAAATTATCAAGAGATCAGAAGGGGATGCTGAACTAATTCTGCTTTTGCGAATGGTGTGCGTGTGGGGGGTGCACGACATATTAATTTCCCCTTTGAAACTCATTTCTCAGCCCCCCTCCTGACAATTATTGCACAGTCCCTTAATGACCTCCAATTTCTTGCACTTGAGCGTATCCACTTTGTATTCTGGTTTTTATTTTATAACGAGAGAACTGATACCATCGTCTTCGCTCATTAAAATCAAAAAAGCCCCACCCGTCCCCCTCAATAAGCCCTTGTCTCTATTAAACTTCACCTCAAACGTGTTTGAAGTAAATAACCACACGGTGGAGGAGGGAGGGGTTAATAGAGGATTTGCGGTGTATATAAAGGAAACTACGTAAACAGTAGTTTACAAGGAACAAAAAGGCGAATTCGACAACATTTGTTACTAAATCTACTAATTATCATTTTCTTTGTACCGTTCTAGCTATCTCTGTTTTTCCTAATACTGAAGGCATATTTATTCAAGAGATATCATTGACATGAACACTTTGCCATCACACTCAGAGTAATAAGAACTTATCCATTCTTCATGTACTCCATATAGGTTGAAAGATATCAAAACACTAACAAATAAACGTGCCAAAAGTAAGTTCAAGCTTATCCATTTAAAAAAAAATCATTATATTGTTTAGCCGGTTCTGATAATATTCTAATAGACGACCTGTATTTGCCCCTCAGAAAAAGAAAAAAAGGCCAAGGAATTTTGTTAGGTACTGAAAATTAGAAGAGTTTAAACTCAGTTCCTCTTTGACAGTAAACTATGCTATCCTTAAGGTACCCCAGTAATTATGTTTTGTTTAAATGATCTAGTCTATTTGAGGCCGTAATGGAGTCTCGTATTAAAATGTCGACTCTACAAAGGAGGAGCGAAATTTGATGTCAAATCGCATTTTCTTTCTCACATTGGATGAAATGCTGTACTGGACAGCACAGGAAGGGTTGCACGATACACATATTGACCTTTAAGGGTATCGAAGGAGGTTATATTCATAGAACTGTGCTAAAACTATTTAAATGGACGTACAGTTGGTTCGACATTGTAGGATGCTCAAAATATTAGAGATTCAAAATATCCAAAGTAAAATCGTAGCGATACACTTGAGGAGTCCAGGGTCGAGATAACAGAACCGTTTACACTGTATTTTTGATTAACTGAACGATAAATGCACTCTTCTTGTGTTTTACTCTGACTCTGTTCTGCTCAGCTTAGGTCTCTGTTTTGAATATTCTCAACCCTACTCTCACAAGAGGGTCTGGATGGGGTTAACTGACAACTGACAAATGGCCAAAATTTTGACTGACAACTGACATTTGCCTTGGGTTTTACTGTCAGCTGACAGAGGACCTGATTGTCCCTTATTTTCTACAAAACCCGTTTTTAAGGCCTTAAAATATCATTGTTCCACTCTTTCCATTAGGCAATGTGATCAAATGTGCGTTTTTAAGGGTAACTTAGCAGCAAGACGCTTATGTTTCCTATTTCGTTAATGATTTTACTGTAAAACTCATGTGTGTCATGTACCATCTGTTGTAAATGACCCGATGATCTCAAATTTACGCTCCTCTGAGAACGCGCCAGCATCCGATGGCTGCTCCGAATGAGGGCGTTACTGACAGGTAATTGGCAGTTTTTACTGAGATGATTCAGAGACGGTTTTTCTTGGTCTTCTTACGATCTACGTCTCAATATTATACCTGCCAACATTTTCTGAGCCAAATGCGTGAGATTTTCGCCTTGTCATGACGGAGATTTCCGTAAACGTCCCGGCGACTTCCGGAGATTTTCGACGAATTTCCGAAGACTTTCGAACGTTGCCAAAAATTAAATGTCCGCAGATGTTCCCGAAGACGTTTGAGCACTTCCGAAGCTACTTAAAAGACGACACTTTTAGCTTGCTTTGATATGATTTCGTTAGAATACAAAAAAGGACACAAAGTCATCATGTGTTACGAACAATTTGTCCGTATTTGTGAGTCAGGCGTGAGAAATTGTCCTTGATGCGTGATATCGATGTCTTTAGTCCACAGGCGTAAGACTCGCGCATAATGCGTATACAATATTCTGAAGGTATAAATTTTGATTGGCTTGATGGTTGGCAATATTACATTCTGGCCAGCAAAAACTTTCGAGAGGAGGGGAGTAACACGAGACTTGAGAAAAGGAGGGCCAGGTGAAATGCTTCCAACATGTACAATAGCAAAAGTGATAAAAATTAAGTTACTATGGCATCAGCTTTCGAATTTAATGTTTAATTTACATTATATGTGCCTTTTAAGCCAAATTTCGCGTAAAAAATATACAAATAAATTTCATAGTTAATCATTAATAACCATTTAACTGACGACTGACAAAAAGCCTAAAATTTAACTGACAACTGACAAATGGCCGAAATTTTAACTGACAACTGACATTTGTACCCCTCCCCCCCCAGACCCTCTTACATTGTATGTAAACTTCCCTTCGGAAGGAAAGGGTGGCAAGGTGGTGAGAGCGCTCGCCTCCCACCAATGTGGCCCGGTTTCAAATCCCGGCGTCGACGACTTATGTGGGTTGAGTTTGTTGTTGGTTTCTCTCCTTTGCTCTGAGAGGTTTTCCTCCAGGTACTCCGGTTTTCTCCTTTCTTCAAAAACCAGCATTTCCAAATTTCGATCAGATTAGTGAAAGTGCTACCTCTAATTATTTCGTTATAATATTTACTTATTTACTTACTTATTTATTTACTAAGGACCCATTCAACTCTACTATATTATATTATATTTTAGTATATACACATTCAGTGATCTTGGTGAATTAAGCAATCTGATTGGTTCGCTACCTTAGACTATTCAACAATTCGTTAAATAAAGAATATTGTATTGTATTGTATTGTAATGTATTGAAAGCAAATGTTTGCAGAAATTCTACGTGTTAAGTAAATAGGAGAAAGAATGCCACATGAAGACCAAGTCTTACCTCGAGGAACCGAATCGCCATTTTGTCAGCGCTTCATTCAAAGAACGACACAACAAACCTTTTCGGCTGTCAACTTGGCCAGTCAACAGAAAACAACAAAGCTCTTCTTTTCTTCTCAGGTAAGGAAACAATTCAAACTTTTAGCGGTTCCATTTAAGTCATTACGCTGTTGTTTGCGAAGTGATAAGCTTGTGAATTGCCATGTTTGAAAATTCTACAAAGATCTATTTTTAAACTTTCGCGTGTCTAGCTCACCTGATCTGTCAATCAAATCGTACTTTTTAAAGGTTTCCTCTCTGATTTTGCTGACATCACTTCGTGTGTATATACTAAAACAATTATTATTTTCAATTTCGGTAAATAGTGGCTTTAGAAATATTTACCTCGCCACTTCGTGGCGAGCCACTATTCACCTCGATTTCAAAAAATAATTGTTAAATATTATATTTGGCTATTATACTCTTTCTACGTTCCGTTATTTTCCTTTTCACTTTATGATCTTCAGTCACCAAGTAATAACTGCCTTACTGGCATCAATGACATCAGCAAACCACACAGCCGCATCCCAGCATGCACTGCTGAAGTCTTCATTGGACAGTCAAAGTACTAAATTAATATAAATTAATATAATTGTAATATATTTGGAATAACAATCCGTAACAAACGAACAACTACTGATTTTAGAGAGCAAGGCATGTTTCGATCGATCTCGATCACTGATCAGTTCTGTTACATGTACATGGGAAACACTTATGATTTGAAGTTATTTATTATCAGAGCGGATGCAAAATCTTGCATGTGTATTTGAAGTAAACCAAACGACTCATTCAGTGGATACTTACTTATCAGGACGGAGCTTAGCGTTCTGCACACAGTCCATGTGCATTATAAGGAAGTTAAACCGGTTTGATCAAAGATGACTAGGTAAAGTTTATTTTTAAATGTAAGTTACATTATCTTCGATAACAACTGTGCGAGAGTACAAAAACGTGCACGCAGTTAAACACAGAGTTTGGTACAGACGATAATTCTGAGCAGTTGAAACTCCACTTTAAAGATACACACAAGAAAAAAAGAATGATAATAATAAGAAAATTATATAAAAAGGATTCGAGTATTGACATTTTGACACAATAGACCATTTTCTTGATTAGTTCTTGTTTCTTCTTTTGGCTTCGTGGCTCTTTATGTTTTGCTGTTAGTACGACCAGCTCTTCCCACAGTTTTGTTCTTTGAAACAGATATCCCTTTAGCTTACCCGTAAGGTTTCAGCTTTTAAATCTTACAGTTTTTTGCTGATTTCTATCGTTTCGCAGCGATTCAGCCGCGACTGACCAATGTTTGTTTGCGTTTTTGCCAAAAAGTTCCCCGCTTTAGCTTAGCCTCATGCACAATCAGGCTGTGAAGTCTCTCGTCCCAGGGCCGTTGGGGAATACGAATATCGTCTATTACACTAAATCGCATTCAAGGTAAAGGAAAAAATAAATCAAGGTCATGTAGAAACTTCATGTGTGCTTACCATTCTCGTCGACATCGTCGTAGTCATAACCGAACTCGTCTTCTTAAAAATCTGTGGATGAGTATACACAGCATAAAGTGGTACAATGATGTCATCTTTGCTGTGTCCGATGCGTGCATCGTATGTTCCAAGAAACGAAGCGCTCTTGTTGAACTTGCGAAGCCATTTCTCAGACGGATACGATCCACAAAGGAATGATGAAGAGGAAAGACCGGGTCGTTTGACGCAGAAGATACATCTCCCATGGCTCCACCCACGACTATGTGAACCTGGTTGTGTAAGGTGTGAACATTAGGCAAACGATAACCGGTCTTTGCACTGAAGTAGCCTTCCAGGATGTTTTTAAAATTGCAGCTTGACTCTTTGCCATAGGGTGGCAGGTCAAAAGTCTTAAACTGGAGAGCAAAATTTCATCTTCTTTGGTTGGAAATGTCATTGTATATCCCTGTTTCCTTACTTTTTCTCCCGTTAGTTTTCCTTCTCGTTGATCCGTTCTAAATTAAACCAGGTTTCTTGTTCGTTGGGACACACATCTTTGTCAGGAAGTAGGAATTGTTCATTGCTGCAAATGACGTACCAGTTGTCAAAGTATTTGCCCTTCACAGTTCTATCAACTTGGTTTGTTACACCAAGAAGCTCTTCAGAACAAATAGCGGGATCAATTGTGTTTTACTTCCGGTCCAGTCCCAATAAGGAAGAGCAAAGTTTTTCATCGTTACTAACTTCCTGCAAGGTTTTTTTCCCCAAGCCAACATGTACAGTCGATGCCACGTAGGAAACCCCTGCCCGTCATGCGCTGCCCTTGTCATGTTATGTTGGTGTCTCGCGCAGCATAGTACGGTGGCCCAGAAGGGTCACACATGCAAATTAAAAGTGTTGCTGCAAATTGAAAATAGGACATGCAAATTAAAAATTGCACATGCAAACTAAAAATATTACAAACATGAAACATGAATAGGCCGACGGCTGTAAGGCCGGGTCGCATGGCTCGGACCAGGTCCTCATCACTCATACTGCGCCTGCAGGACTTTTCATTTCTAATTTGCATTGATATGTTTTTTTATTTTCAATTTGCAGCACAATTTTTAGTTTGCATGTACTATATTTAATTTGCAGGTAATATTTTTAGTTTGCATGTACAATTTTTAATTGGCATGTCCTATTTTTAATTTGCAGGTAAAATTTTTAGTTAGCAGCAACATTTTTAATTCCCATGTGTGACCCTTCTGGGCCACCGTAGCATAGTAGTGCATTCACACGAACAAGTCATAGTTGCTGACGTTGTGAAAGAGTGCTTTCGGGTCGCGGTTGGACACAACGGTTTTGTTGACCTCTTCACTGTATGGTGTCAAAGTCACCACATAATCGCTTATATAGTGCCTGGACATGTTGATGTACCTGATGTATTGATCATTCTCCTCAGCTGACAACTTGAGAAAATTTTTGCGAGTCAGGGTTTTTTTTTTCTGCTTACAGTCATTGTCATAGTTGCCAAACTCTCTTTTGCTGCAGTCATATCCAGCAAAGTTTTAATTACATTTGCACGTTTTGTGGTAAAGAGCAAGAGGTCAGTTAGGGACTGTGCAATAATTATCAGGAGGTGGGGGGCATTACATAAAATTGCTGCCAAGATAGGGGGCTCAAAGTAAAATCACTCATTTGACGGAGGGGGGGCCTTAAGTTTTATTCGAAATGTAAATAAAATTAAAGATTCTCAATGCAGGCACCATTATAGACTGTAACAAATATCAACACGAACAGCTGTTAAACGATTATTGAAAATATTCCATCAAAATGAAAAGCAAATTCACAACTGATCAATTTTAACCCATCTTCTAATTAATTGAGCTGATCCTATGTAAAGCAAAAATCATGAACGAATGCTCACCGAGATATTATAAATTTGGAACAGTGAGACAGGCCATCGCGTAATACATAGAGGTTTAACTAACAATTTTTAATCAATTCTCGTGCTTCTTGTGTCTTTGCAAAAAAATCAAGAAGTGCTACACACTAAGTCTACTTACTATTAAAAAAATATCATTTTTTCATAGGTTTAATGCAAGCCAATAATTAAACCAACTCGTGACGGGAATATCTCAGTGAGCATTCGGAAGTCAGCCAAGCGCGGTCATTGCACGCGTGCTGAACAAGAATGCTGTATAACGACAGACTAGAAACAATAGACAACTCCCAAAGCACAAACTCAGCCAAAACGCTAAAAATCTTCAATGTTTACTCAAGTTTGAGCTTATAGAAGATAATGTCACAGGTTTTCAACGACCATGAAATTCAGAGTCCGGGTAGTTAGTTAATCAATTGTGGCCCTGAAAAAATTTGAAGGAAAAAAAACTACGAATTTTTAAGAAAATGCTTTTTTCGTGAGATTGACTCTTAAACGCCGACAAACGTCAACAAATAGCGAAAACTATAATTTCTATATGTTTGCTTTGCTCGAAATCGCGCGCATTTACAAGGCGCTAAAGCGTTTTGCTGACTTGCAAGGACCCATCTGTTATAAGGATGCCCAAAATAAAGGGATGAATCTCTTGGTTTATTAGATATAATCCGTGTAAAGTTTGCTTATCATTTTCGCATAAATTATGACCTAAATTTGGAAACCGCTGAATTTCTCGAATTGGGTCTTTGCGATTTTGATGAAACTCTGTTCAGCGCAAGGCACTAATGCGCACTATGTGTAGCCGAGAGATTTTGACAAAAAAATGCCGGCAACAGCAGATTTTTGACTCAGACCTCAACGGGGCGTGGCATTATAACCACGTGACATTTACTCCGATCGCCAAAAATTTTATGTTATATTGTAGATTGATCTATATGTTATCCATTCTATGTGTTATACTTACGATAAAAGTAAAGGTGGGGATACCAGAGAGCTTCAAAGTAGGATGGTATCCCCCCAAAAAAACTGGGTCGAGTCACCTTAAGACAAGAGACATGATGATACGGCAGCTCATCTTACTTGGGACTTCCTAAATGAATGAAGAGGATTGTTCATTTTCGAGAAAAGGTCAATGTTCAACCAAGAGGTCTTTACGGGCTTCAAAATATATTTATTTACCAAATTGTTAGCCGCCAGTCGCATTGTAAAATGTTTGAACCTAGTATTGAATAGGAACGCTTTTTAAAACAGCGACGGCTTCCTCCACAGAGACCTCTTTGTGTTGTAGGGGGACTGGGGAGAAAGAAAAAGAGAGCGCGCGGGGTACGATGGGAAGGGGAAAGAAAGAAGAGAGGCCTCTGCCATATATCTACTCGTTTCCTTGTAATGTTGTCTATTTGAAGTACATGACCTACTTTATAAGTAAATTAATAACACGAATTTGGGTAAAATCCTATTTTATAAGTCGAGTTATCTGTTGAATTAAGAAACTCTTATGGTATACCATATATAAGCGAAACATCTACTCGTTTCTTTAATTAATATTGTCTGTTTTAAGCGGATGATTAAATTTATAAGCAAATCTGAATTGATGTGCAATTGATTTTGTAAATAACTCTAATTACATGTACCATCGCTTACTGTTACGCAGGTTTAATCCTATATCTTTTTAACATTGTCTATTTCATTTGCATGACCTACCTCATAAGTAACTTATGAATTAAGGTATATTCCTTTTCACAAGTAAGTTACCTATGGGATAGGAAAGTCTAATATTACAATCGCTTAATGTGCTAGCTACTCCGCAGATTTAATCGGCGTAAAACGTTTCATAAGCCAAAACACTGATACAATTTATTGTTTCTTTACTCGATATTGTCTATTTCAACATTGTCTACTTCATAAGCACGTAACTACAACTGCATAAATTTAGGTAAATTCTATTTCATAGGATACCTAATGGGCTTTACTACTCGACGGATTCAACGGCATATATAGCCTAAATTGAATTTTATGTAGGCGACATATCTGCCGGAACCTTTCGTCAATTTTACGTCTACAACCTACTTCATAATAAATATATAAGTACATAGAAATTGAAGTAAACCTTGCTTCATGAGTAAGTTACCTATTACCGGCATAGGGAACTCGTCTACTCCAGTAACATAACTGCTATTTAGTAACTACTACGCGTATTTAATTGTATATTCTACAACTTGTAATAACTGCCATATCTACTCGTATCTCCAATTCTGATCATAAGAGTATTTAAAAAATATATATATTGTATACTTCGTGTTTATAAACTTCTTCAGAAGAAATAATAAAATGAATGTAAACAGCGGCGTAGCTAGGGCTGCTCCTAGGGTGCCCATGATGCCCCCTTTGTATGTACCGAAGAATCAACATGCAATCAATCTTTTCTAGTGCTAGATTGTTGCTTACCCCATTTGCAGGACCGAACATCTGCAGTGGACCATGTTCTTGCTCCTCGTTCGCAAGTAAAATAGAGTATATTATGCTACGTGGAACTGAATTAATCCATGCAGCTATCTCACTGCTCATCCAAAACAATGTCACTTGTAGTAAAACACGGCCTGGATGTGGACATACCAATCTGGTAAGTACCCTGGGTGTGACACAGCGTGACCTCCCCAGTTCCCCTCCCCTTCCCGCCTCCTTTTAAAAATCCTGGCTACGCCCCCGTAAAGTAACGTAATCTATTGCATATGGAAAAATAAAGCTATTTATTTTTTATTGTTCCAATTTAACCATCGTATAAGCAAGCTTAGGGCATAGACTAGCGTCTCAGTGGTTTTCTCCCAGACCTATAATTTACTTTGTTTTTAACAACGTTACTCCAAAAACGGCATTTGCTATTAACCACGATGGGAAATACAAAAAATACACACAGCTGTATAACTTCAGGGTATCGATACTAAAATTTTACAGAAAAGTCCTCGCTACTTCCAATAAGTGGTTTGTTTTTAACCTAAGTAATTGTTTTCCTAGTAAGACTTTTGTCATGATAAACAATTGGACACGACTTCCTGCAATAGACATTTTAGCAATTCAATTCTATCAACTGCGAAAATTTTCACAAAATATTTGATAGACGTTACACAGCTCTGGACAGTTCATCGATTATCTCCTGCATGGTTGGTCTCGCTTCAGGATCTGTCTGCAGGCATCGCCGTACCAGGCCTCTTAGGGCGCGATTCGTCATCAGTAGAACTTGCTGTTCACGCCTTCTAGGATCTGGAAGTTGCCGGATACACATTTCACAAAGAAGCACACCAAAGCTATAAACATCAACCTATGAACAATAGACAGATTATTTCTTGTTATTTGCCTTAGAGCATCCTATTATACTACCACCAGTTATACCCAGCACTTAGTGTCATTTTTAATTTCTATTTAGCTATTTAACATTTATTAGATGAAGCTGAGTATGATCCGAAGAATTATGCAGATTAAGGGGGAGGGGAGGGGGTTAAGTTCGAGTCTCCATTTGACTGTTCCTTAGCAAACTCAGGAGATAAAGGAATATAAAGTCTAACACATATCGTATTTATTCAATTAAGCGCCCAGCCTCGAATTACAATATAGCCCATCTCGAATGAGCACCTATTCTATCCTGTAGGGAAGAAAAGTTAATAAGCATCCACCTCCACCGCCACGCTCCCCCTTTCTAAAAAACTGAAGTAGACAAGAACAGTGTGGTTATTATTTATTTACTGGCCTATCTGCTTCTACAGTCGAAACTCTACTGATAAATATCTTCTTGGTCCTAGCGGACAGTTAATATGTTTACTTTTATTGAACCTCTGGACAAAAACCTCGAAAGTCTGTCCCGAAGGCCAAAATAACCTCTCTATAAAGGTCATTAAGCATCGAACGTTGTTGGGAGCATTTTGGTTCAGTATTACATTCTGGTTTTAATGTCACTTAGGGTAAATTTCCACTGTAACGTAAATTTTTATCTCGTAAATAAAATAGAGGCAAGATATAAAGTGTTGAGCTTTTTTTCAAAAAAACGTAAAGTTGAGCGAGGTTCAAACTTTACGTTTACGTGCGACGTTTCAAACATTGCCCCTATTTCACTTGCGAACGTAAATTTTACGCACGTACGCACGTAAAAATTACGCGTCAATGGAAATCCACCCTTAATAAGCTTTAATAATGAGAGTCTTTTAAAAAGATGTTGTTACTCCAGCACGCCGCCTATAGCCCGTACCTATTCTATAAGGATTGATTTCTTCTATCGCGTAATTTTCACGTGCGTACGCTAGCAAATTTTTACGCACGTTGAGCGAGGTTCACCCTTTTCTTTTACGCGTGACCTTCTATATATTGCCTCTATTTTATATACGCGCGTATTAAGCGACAGTGGAAATCTACCTGTAATACGTTTCTGTGCATTTTGGGTTTCTTATATAAGGTTAGTTTCTCTTTCCGATTCACTCTTTTCACCGCAGTTGATCTTGTTTACTACCCGCCCCAAAATGTTGCATTACCATTGTCGGCGGTAATACCCAGAAGGAGCTGGAATTTAAAGTTGTATGATTTACAGCAAGAAATTGTTCATAAAAGCGCTCCTTAAAGACAAATGAGCAAGAATTTTTGTCAGTGATTATAGCTTTCGAAAAAGGAGCAACCCGCTCCTACTGCCTCGCGCTGGGCCTCTCACATCTTATTAGCATTACTGACATTGCGGATTGCGGATGGCCCCGGTGAGAGTATAATTATTACAATCAGGTGACCTTTTTAAGCAGGGACGTCACTCTCTCAAAAGGCAGTCGTGGAAGAAAGGTTCGCCTCTATAGACCAGTTATTTAAACGCAGTTTAGTCAGTGTTAACAAAAACGTGTTTTAATCCATTTTTAGTTTGCTGAACGCTTTTATGTAGACACCATTTAACGTGAACAGTTTCGTTAGCGCATATAAGGTGGACAAGAAAAGCATTTATCTTCTTAAAAGAACCCACTAAGGAAGAGATCTGGGGGTCCAAAGATTTCCTAAACCGCGGCATAAGTTGAATTACGTTTAAAAAACCAACCTATCAGTTTTATCTGCGAAGTCGCCAAAATGATTAACTGAAGAACTAACGAGAAACATTTAGATCACAACAGACGCCCGCAGCTTAATTTGTTTTTGTGGCATAAACACCTGAAAACGACCATAATAATGGAGCCATGTACATTTGAGTTCAAATGGTGATGGTTTAAGCTATCATCGTTACCAACGTTTGACCAGGGCTTAAGTAGCCAGAGATACTCCAATTCCACACTGCACAGGGCTATCCGATTCAACATTATGTATTTTGCTGCGTCTAATTGTACGCCTAGCTGAAGACGGGTAAAGTGGAGTAGGATTTCTTTCGTGTCGTAAACGAACAACCTGGCCTTAAGGTAGGTACGCGCTCAAGATGACTGCACCAACGCTTCTCTTTGAATTCTGAAGGTGTTGATGAAGCAGTGCTGAATAAAAAAAATTCTAAATTCACTAAAACTTACCCTGACTGTTTGGTTTGACGTAAGTGCTTCAGGTGCGCTGTAAATCATAGCTCCAGGAGCCACTGTCATGGTCTGCTGTATAAAATTAGCAGTGCCATAATCTGACACTTTGCCTCTCCATTGGTCACCCTGTCGCCATAGCAACACATTTGCACTGCTGATGTCACGATGAATGATAGGCTCTGGTTTTTTCTGATGAAGGTAGTTAATTGCTCGGGCTACATCCAGAGAGATTACCCGTATTTCTACTTCGGCGAGTTGTCGCTGTTCTAACAGAGCTCGCAGACTTTTCTCCATCAGCTCCGTCACAAACAGAGGGTTTCCCTCATCGTTAGTGGCGCCGATAAACTGAAGCAAGTGAGGATGGCGACATTTGGATGCAATATTCATTTCTCTCTCAAAAAGACGTATGTTATGAGGGGAGAGAATCAGATCATGAATTTGTTTTACTGCTACAGTACAGCCACAATACACGCCTTCATAAACACTTCCCCAGCCTCCTCTGCCAAGGCATCTGTTGGTCAGCTGAATTTCATCGCGGGAAATGACCCAATCGCATGATTCCTGTTGTTGCTGTTCACTTATTGTTTGCTGAGCTAAGGAAAGACTTAACTCTAGCTCATTTACTTCCTGGTCTTTTTCTCTCAGCTGTCTTTGTAAGTTTTCTTCACGTTGCCGCAACTCTCTGAGCTGCCTCTCTAAAGTTGCTTCGTGCTGGTGTATTTCCCTTGATGGCCCTGGGAAGTCTCCACCAAGTGTAGGCGTTTGTACGCTTGCTCCACGTAGATCCTCCATATTTTCTGAGGGAGTATATTTTATGAGAATTAAATAAGAGAAAAAAAAACGAACTGTACCTTAAAGGATTTAAGGCAGAGGACACACCTCTACACACAGAATAAACAACAACTGGTACTAGATACTAGATTTATGTGTGACATGCGTTCAACATACTGCTTTGGATCAGCAATGGTAAAAGAGTACTGTCTAGTGATACACAGAGACACTGGTGGTAAGGCGTTCGTGTAGTTTGGTGTAG
Organism: Porites lobata; assembly: GCA_942486035.1. NCBI lineage: Eukaryota > Metazoa > Cnidaria > Anthozoa > Scleractinia > Poritidae > Porites > Porites lobata. The sequence goes on from CALNXK010000327.1 coordinate 83,077, forward strand.
TTGCTGTAGTTTGGTGTAGTTCGTGCAGTTGCTGTAGGTTGGAGTAGTTGATGTAGTTTGTGTAGCTGCGAATGTTTCTTATTAGTTGCTGTAGTTAATTAAATCAGTCACTGAGAACTAGGAATCACTCGTACCTTTCTCATTTTATAGTCTGTATATGTGTTAGAAGCAGATCGGTTATAATCAATACAAATCTGCATTTATATTTTCTAAAAAATAAACCTTGAAGTTACAATTTAAAATATAACAACTAAATTCTTGAACTATAAAAAGACGTTACAGTAAAAACTTCTTCACTTCCATACCGATAAAAATTAGATTCACTGGAAAAGTGTCTACGAAAAACTTTAATTTTCTGTTGCATTCTTTATTGTGTTAAGGCACATAAGGAGTATCGAAAAACAGACATTCATGTCTCTTTTACACAGACGGAACAAAAAAAAACCGAATCTATATCCTATCCTGAGGTGAAGCAGGACATCTCACTCAAAACCTGGATAAATATTAGTCAAGACTTAGTAATCCGGGAGAATATACCGACTGTCTTTTGACCAAAATCTAAAGCCATGCAATGTCACGTTAACTGACTATAATTATATAAGCACAAGCATGTAGGAACCAGCTTGACATACCTAAAAAAAAACGCCGCAATGTTTCATAAAGTTTCAAGACAGAATTGTAATTGTCTGGATGGTGTAGATTACCAGTTGTAACGAGTTTTCTTTTGTAATCCTCAAATAAACGCCGCATTCTTCTGATTGTGTGCGGCGTTTATTCCAGAGCACCGTTAATTGATCTTTTATTCGAGGCCGCTTTTAATCGACTAATCACGGTAAGCCTATTGAAAGAACAGGAAGAAGAGTAAAAAATAGTCCTTCCTAGACCCACCTCGTTTCGTAATTTTAATTGCTCGATAATTTACCCTTCCGAAAGTGTGTAAAGAAATATTCCAAGATTTTTCAATGGCGGGTCTCGTGATAATTCTAAAAGAGGAGGCTTACACGCTTGACATGTTTTCTTTTTCTTAACAGCTTTATTTGTTACATTTAGCTTTGTAACATTTCGCGTGAAAGAAGTTGTTACGTCTTGCGCTAAAAATTTGTTGCACTTCAGTTTATATGATTGCTACATTTTGATCAAAAAGCTGTTAATGCTTAATGTCATTACATTTTGCGCTAATTCTATCAATTATAATATTTTGCGGCATAAAAGACACGCCAAAGGCCGAAAGTAGACCAAATTTATAAGCGTTTAAAACGCGATTTTGCTTAACACCGTTTTTAAAACTCTGTTTTTATTACTGGCTCATCATTGCGTTTGGATATTTCGCTTAGAAAGTTTAAATATGACAGCCCTATTTTCCTTGCACAGTATACGTCTTTAAATTCAAAAAAACAAACTTACGGTTTATTTAACTACCCACACCAACTGCCTGTATCATTGACTGACTACCTGTACGGGGTTGAATCAAATACCTTAAAATTCAAAAACCAAAACCTAACTAACTCCTGACACCATAAGCTTGGGCTGCTTGTATCATTGTCTGACTGCTTGTACGGGTTTAACCACCAAACTATACTCACCGTACTGAACTCTCGTCACAAGCTTCATCTTCCTGAATTTATACACTATATGACTTACAGCTAGAGGTTCAACCATGTGCCTCTTTGTTACAAAACCAAAATCAAACAAAGGATTGGGAATTCCATTTCATACTCTTAGTCTTACCTTTGGTAGAGGCGGGCATCTTTTCAATAAAAAGCTGAAGCTCACTTGGATCAGCATCTTTTAGTTGAACAGTTTGTCCCCTTTCAAGAGGACGCCGTCTCAATAGTTCAGTAATTGTAACTGTATTATTGGTGACCTTCATTGTAGATTCAGGCATAATGTGAAACTGAAACGGTAAGGAAAGATAATGATAATTAAAGTAATACAGTCAAACCTGTATAAAGCGTTCATCCTTGGGAATGACTTACTCAACGTCGGCTTACTACAGGTTGACAGGTTTACAAACCTAAGAGTTAATATTCAAGGAAATGAAGATAGTGAAAGAGCGAAATATCTATCTCACGACAAATTGACCTCAAACTGTTGGTAGCAGCCCTCTTGTGTCAAAAGAAAGGGAGTAAAAGCAGACTTGACAAGTCTCACGACTTTTGTCGTGAGTCTCACGTCTTTTAGGACCTGTCTCACGCTCTCACGAGTTGACAACTCATTTCTCACGCTTAATTTCTGAAAGAGTCCAAATCCAAAACATTTTGGAGCCAGGGTTCGTTTGCAAGTTAGATATCAATAGATGGCCAGCTCAACCCAAACAAAGCGGAAATAGAATGTAATCAAACGCGACTATTCTTTTAGCCTACTGCGCAACTTACCGCTGCCACCAATGTGCATGCAGACCTACTGTTACTCTTGTTTCAAGATGGCGCCAACAAAACAAAGAAATTACAAAACCTAAATAGTGATATTGATCGCGAAGTTTACTGCTTCAGCTTTTAAGTGATATAGTGACTTCCAATACCCATAATCTCCACTGAAAGGCCTTCCACTAGGAATTATGGGGAATCTCACTACTCTTCTACCCATTTCTCACCCCTTTTGCCAGCTCTAGGTTCAGAATATCCCATTTTTTCGCCTTTTGGGGCTGGTATTAGTTCGCCTCACCATTTTACTCTTTTTTAGAGTTACTCAATTTACGATTCAGAGATATTATTAGGCAGTTATTAAATTTATTAGAACTAGAATTTAGAGTTTAAATTATAATTATAATTTACAATATATTAGTAGAGTTTATAAATATGATACAGTCTCCCCAATTAGTAAGGCACTGTGCCTGAGCTATAACACATGAGACTTTAACAAAGTTCATCATCATAATTATTATTGGCAAGTCTCTAAAAGACCACAAAACGCCTACACAGTCTATCCCTTTGCACTCAAGAGTATGGCACATCTTGCCAAAAGGGGCAGTTTAATACAGTGGAACACCGCCTTACGGCCACCTCGACTTATTACGGCCACCTTTTTCCGGCCCGACCTGGCAGAACAGCCATACATTTTAAATTCTTATAAAAAAGAAGCGTTAATGCGGTAACCTGCTATTACGACTAAATTTTTTTGACCCATTGGTGACCGTATTAACGGGGGTTGTACTATAATACTCTTTGGGACCTCCAAAAAACGTGACCACGGCTGCTCAAACAGTTCTTTCAATAATCAAGGGAAGCTATTTCCAGGACTTTGGCGACCGCTTTTTGACATTCGCTAAAACAGGTTTGACTATATAGGGGCAGTTACAGTAAACACCCGCTAATGAGAACCTGTGGATTAAGAATCTCCTGGCAATAATATTTGCCACTTTAATTCCCAAAAATACAAGAACCTGTTTAGCCAAGCAATATCTAGCCGAACAACGAAAACATACTGTACTATAAACTGTTTATAAATTCGGTAACTATTTTTGTTAGGGTTATAATAACACAATTGTGAATAAATAAAAGTTTGAATTATTTTTCTGGTAATCAACATAACCTATCATCTCCTTCATAACAATTAAGAACCTAATTAAGAACCTACATAGCCTAAATTGCTAATAAGTACCCCAAAATACAAGAACCTATTCTACCATACTTATTAGTGAGTGTTTACTGTATCGTAAAATTACAGCTGAATACAACTATATTCACACTCCATTTAACCGAGATCCCAGTAGTACCACTATAAACAGGTGCGCCATCAGTTATAGGAAAATTTGTTCAAAATGTTCAGCTCAAAATCATTTGTCATAACAGTAGCCTTGCAGCTCTTCAGAACCTCTAATATATATTTGGATCCCCATATGTCTTTTGTTTTGGGCTAAGGTTCCACGGTTACTTTGTTTGTTCCTTGTTTTTGCAACCAATCCTTATGATGTGCGGATACACTGGACCATGCGGTCCCTGGCCCGTCCCCAGACCTAATTTGGGTATACCATGAGCAAGTCAGGCAACATCTTCTCTCCCCAACAGTAGATGAAAGATTACAATTTGAAAAAAGGGGCCAGGATAATAAGTGTTAAAAGGCTAAATAAAGATGATAAATATTATTATGCAAGACACATAAAAAATTCATTATCGGACTGACTTAATAATACCTGAAGAATGAATTTATAATGTCAAGTAAATTTCACTTAAAAATAGGGATTGTCGCTCTTACCATTTCGGGTTTCACGCAATACTATTTGGTGTGAATTTTAACTTGTACAGTGTACAAGAAATGGAGCTTATAAAGTCAGTCTTAGGTATCAAAGATTATTATGATAATACCAATCAAGAAAGTCGACAGGCTCACAGTGCAAAGCGCAGAAAGTTATTAAGTGAGCTGTGAAAAAAAAAAATCAAACTTGAAGCAATAGATAAAACAAATACAATGAAACCTCTATTCAGGGGACACCCTCAGGACCAAAGCAAGTGTCCCTTGAATAGAGGTTCCCCCTGATCAGAGGTTGGGCTGGGGTTTGTTAATAATTAACCAACAAAGACAGCATAAAAAATCATCATTAGGGACTTTAAGATGCCACAACGGCGACGACAAAGAGAACGGCAAAAAGGCAACAGAGAGTTTTCACTCACGTGGCCAGCATCTACAAATGTATGCAAATTTATGGGAACAAAAGAAATTTTTTACGTAAGAAAAGAGTTCAACTCCCACCTGATTGGTTTGGAACACCAACATCACTGAACATGGCCGCCGTTTCTTTGTTTTGGAACACCAATATGGCCACCGTGAGGTCATGTGAAAACGCTGTATAGGTTGAAATGAATAGGCAAAGCCACAACTCTGCACCTGCATCACGCTTTCTTGGACATTTTTTTTGCCATCACTGCATGACCACGACAAAGGCGTAGCTAGGGGGTGGTGCTGGGGTACCCATGCCCCCCCCCCCCCCTTTTGCGAGATAACTGTTTTGTGTTCCTATAATTCAGGTGACCAAAACGCGCGAATGTGAAGAATCAACATGCAATAAATCTTTTCCAGGGCAGTGCTAGATTGTTACTAAGTCCATCTGAAGGACCGAACATCTACAGTGGACCACGTTCTTGTTCATAACTAAAATAGAGTAATTTATGCTATGTGGAACTTAATTAATCTATGCAGCTATTTTGTAGGCTTGTCGATCCATCTACGCTCACTGCTCATCCAAATGTCATGTTTAGTAAAACATAGCCTGGACATGCCAATCTGGTAAGTACCCTGGGTTAGACACAAACCCCCCCCCCACTTGAAAATCCTAGCTACGCCCCTTTTCCTGGACTTGAATATGATTCTTAGTGATTTTACATTTGACAAAGTGAATTAGTTGGAGTAATCGCGATAGAGACTGAAAGAATGGAAATTCACTTTTTAAGCGACGTTTTTGTGGCTATCACCGTTGTGGTATATTAAACTCCCTTCTAGTTTCTTTATTTTATTTTTATTTCCTTTTTTCATTTAATTTAATTTAATTTTTTTAAATTGTTAACGCCTGTACAAAAATGATAATACTGAATAAAATTGTTGAACAGATGTTATTGCTATAATTATATGTTGAATTCACACATGCATTTCATTGATTTACGTGAGATAGTTCAGTTTGTGAAAGCTTCCACTTTTTCCGGACCCAGAAAAAATGTCCTTTTCCTCTGAATAGAGGTCACTCGTCTCTTTATTTGAGGTAATAAATACAAAGATTATGTGCGCATTTTCCGGGACCAAATTTTGTGTCTCCTGAATGAAGGTGTCCCAAAAGAGGATGATCAATTACACTGTTTGCTTAATTAAACCAACATGGATTAGGTTGTTAGCAGATATATATACTGCGTGGCTAATGGCTCAACAAAATTTTGATTCTTTTTTCAAGTGTAATATACAATTTATTAAAACCTACAAAATTTTCTTAAGTTGAATTAATATCACTGCAGTGAACACACTTGGGCGGTGGCACTTTGAGATTTAAAGAGATATGTTGTTTTTGACATGCAACTAACTGTCCTTGTGAACATGACTTGTGATTGGCTGATTGTTATTGGGTGCAGTGCTCTGGTTGAGTTCATTGCACTTTACAACAATACTGTGCTATAAACAGGCTAGCCTGCGCCGTAGACACTTTAAACCTTCTTTAAGGTGACTCGACCCAGTTTTTGTGGGGGGGCACCATCCTACTTTGAAGCTCTCTGGTATCCCCACCTTTACTTTTATCGTAAGTCTAACACATAGAATGGATAACATATAGATCAATCTACAATATAACATAAAATTTTTGGCGATCGGAGTAAATGTCACGTGGTTATAATGCCACGCCCCTTTGAGGTCTGAGTCGAAAATCGGCTGTTGCCGGCATTTTTTTGTGAAAATCTCTCGGCTACACATAGTGCGCATTAGTGCCTTGCGCTGAACAGAGTTTCACCAAAATCGCAAAGACCCAATTCGAGAAATTCAGCGGTTTCCAAATTTAGGTCATAATTTATGCGAAAATGATAAGCAAACTTTACACGGATTATATATGATAAACTGTGAGATTCATCTCTATATTTTGGGCATCGTTATAACAGATGGGTCCTTGCAAGTCAGCAAAACGCTTTAGGGCCTTGTAAATGCGCGCGATTTCGAGCAAAGCAAACATATAGAAATTATAGTTTTCGCTATTTGTTGACAACAACAACAACAGCCGATTTTCGACTCAGACCTCAAAGGGGCGTGGCATTATAACCACGTGACATTTACTCCGATCGCCAAAAATTTATGTTATATATTGTAGATTAATCTATATGTTATCCATTCTATGTGTTAGACTTACCATAAAAGTAAAGGTGGGGATACCAGAGAGCTTCAAAGTAGGATGGTACCCCCCCAAAAAAACTGGGTCGAGTCACCTTAAACCAACTATATCTATACTGTACACATTACGTGGGCTGTCTGCACTGCAGGCTATAAACAAGCCAGATGATATAAAAAGCAGCACTATCTGTCAGCTCTAGTTCAACCCTTCCCCTAGCTATTTACAATAAACGCACTAATATGATCAAAGAATAAGTCGTTTGCGATTTCTTCTGACTCTAAAACTTTTAGTATTTACATAAAAACAACATGCTGTATCAGCATGTTAAACAATAAACTGCTTTCTTTTGAAAAATAAACTTAAAGTCAAAGTATATTACATGTTATATCCCAAAAGGTCTCACCCATCCCACTACTAATAACCCCGCCTGACAGAGCTTAACTTCACCAAACAAACACGGGGCAAGGGAACTTGGTTGAGACCCCCCTGAAGAGAATATTTTCATCAAAAATGCTGTCGCACTATACTTTTATGCAAAAGATAATTGTATGTTTTCTGCGATAAAGAGAGGAAAAATCTTTTTATTCATCTTAAAAGAGTGTCTAATGCTCTCAGTTTTAGCTTGCATGTAAAGGCCTTTCTTTGTTAATTATTACCAGCATGCAGTGAGTACAGGCATATGTCACTGACAACCAAGGAGGCAATACCTTAAAAGACACATAGTAAACTGGACAAAACTTTTCTGGATTGACGTTTTATTATACAAAAATAAAATAAGTTATAAGGACCCATTACACAATATTCCACACGTGGAATAACATTTTCATGTTGATCAAACAAGGAATAATTGCGTTACGGCGTATCAAAACTTGGTAACAAAATCATCAAGGTACACAAAATCAGGTAATTTTTAAGAAAAACAAATCACTACGTGTTTTTCGATGAAAAAGAAGTGTTGTCATGTTAGAATGTTGTGTCCAAATAAATCTTGCAGCAAAGATTAAACTTGGATCGAGTCATTGACGTGCAGCAGTATAATCCTTTCATACATTAGCAGTTATGAGAGTCAAAGATTCAAGCTGTGATACATATATTATATGCTACCAATGAAGGACCACGAGGCAAATCCACAGAGTTGTTTCAAGCTGTTGTGCAACACAAAGTGAGACTAAATGGCAAACTCCTGGCAGAAGAGCCAAGAAATATGGCCCAGCAACTATTAGTGACGTCCAAATAGCAGTGTCTGAAGTTCTTGGCCGACTACGCTTTAACACAGCAGCATTTCGTGGCTGCTGGAATGGAGCGTGAGCAACAGGCTGCTATCTTCAAAACAGATGGAAGACCGATCCAGCGGCAAGAAGAGTTTTACGATGACGAGAGTCTGTAGAAAGTGTCATATTTCAGTGGTCAAATAAGTTGTAGACTGTCCTTAAGTTTTCCTTGTGTTTTCCCATTGAATGCTTCTCAAAACATCCACAAAAATGTCGCGATATTCTTAACACAACAACCCTTCATTTTTTTTGTTTGTTTTGTTTCTTAGAAATCACGTGATTTGCATACCTTTGTGATTTCGTTACCATGTTTGGATACGCTGTAAAATTCAAGTCCCCCTCGCGTGATCAACATGAAAATATTTCCCCATGTGTGGAATTTGATAAACTTCAAAAGAGAAAAATATAATTGGCGTCTTTTATTTTTGTGTAATATAACATCAATCCAGAACAGTTTTGTCCAGTGCATGTACGTGTACTATGAGAGCATCTATGTAAGAACCATTAAACAGTAAACAATTACTTCATTTCAGTTATTAACTTGTTTTTAAAAAACAAGTTACAAGAAGGCTGATAGAACATGACCATAACACAGTGAATACCACAATTATATTGTGAAATATAAAGCAATGAGCTGGATGACCAGCATTTTTCATGAGCGGATGACATTTATATTAGATACGTGTAGACTAAATCACACAGGTTAGCTGTGAAAAAAGCATTCAGCTATAACTGTTAATGTAAGATCACCAATAAAAACAATAATTTTTGTTTCAAAGTCCCTGGAAAGAAAGACCTTGAGAATCTGACCCCACCCCCTTGGAAATTGCCTCCTCTTGGACCCTCTTCCCACTGGAATTTCTGATGCCTTCTGTGGGAGGAAGTATAAACCACATCCTGGTATGGAGGGTAACAATTGCCATTTTCTCATGAATGCAGGTATACATGTAATAGCTCCTAGAGTCACTGCAAGTTTATTATTGTTAAATGTACATGTATTTTCTGCTGACACTAAACATGAAAGGCATTTTAACATAACCTCAGTAAATAATTGGTAAATTATCAAACGTAAACACAGCACTGGGTGCTCATTAAAAGTTTTTACGTAAATCAAGTGAACTCACTCCAGTTCCTCATGAACCTATTGTTTTGATGCATCAAGCTGCCATGGTAGCCAATCATTTACATAAAACTTGCAAATGAGGTACAGTAGCACGCGAAATAAAAAACCTGCTTTTTTGAAGAGTGTTAAAATACTGTTCTTGTATTTTGGGGTACTTATTGGCAATTTAGGCTATGTAGGTTCTTTTTTTACATATGAAGGAGATACTTTGTTGATTTAAAATCAGAAAAATACATTAACTTTCTAGTTATTCACAATAATTAATTAATAATAATAAATTATTAATAATTATTAATTAATATTAATAATATTAATATTAATACAATTATTGTATTATTATACATATAGCCCTAACAAACCTGATTACCAAATTTCTTGTTAGTCTCGATTGCAGACTCACAATCTGCAAGACATTTTTTTTCTTTGTTTTAATTCCACAAAATAAGAGTCAAGGTCTCAGGGTTGAACGTCTGGGAGACCATGAAAACTGGGGATAAGCATGACTGGAGCCGTGCATGTAGAAAGCTAAGGAAAGATTTATGCAAAAGATTCAGCTTTTCTGGAACAGGCAGCTAGTCCATGAATTCGATCGCTTGAAAGTGCTGATTACTTTGGAACAAGTGAACACCTCAGTGGTCGAAAAAAGAAGAATCTTAATGAGCAAAACTTCGATCAATGGTGCAGATGGTGAGGCTAACTGGCCGGGTGTTGTAAACTTTCATTGTTTCATTTTCAGCGATGACTGAAATGACATGTTATGTTCATCACTTTTTTTTGCTTTCTGGCAATGATGTAATTTCTCTTGAATCTAGGCCCTTAATTTTCGTGTACTTATACACATACACTAAATCAATTCAGAAACAAATTGTCAAATACGATATATCCTGAAGATCATACTTGACTGTCGAAAAAGTAGGAAGTTAAAAACTTTTCGCGAGGAAATCCTGCTTCATGTAGATGTAATTGCCTCCTCATTTCTTAAGCAGCCGAGACCTATGATTACAACTCATGGGGACCCCCCTTTTTACAACTTAAGCTTAACTTGGAATGATGATCTTGCTTGGCGAAACTTGCCTGCATCGCAGACGCTCTAACCTCTTGTGCAGAGCGTCTGCGAATTAGTGCACAATATCGTGTTTGAATCCCGCAGCGTCGCAAGGACATATGTCGGCATTTTTGATTGGCTAGTTTTTTACACAGTTTAATATCATTACTCTGATTTGAATTAAGTGCTGACAGGCCAAACATGACTAATATATATATTTATTACATACATACCGAGATTTACGCGCCAAAAAGCATCGAGACAAAAATACTCTCTTCGCGCTAGAGAAGCCAGCTGATTGGTCATACCCTTTTTTTCACTAGTGAAAAACGGTGTATCGACACTCTGGTTGTGGCTATATCATTATTTTCATTTGTGAACAAAACCATGTCGCTCGCTCGCTGCTCCTCTTGACTGACAATAGCACATTTCCAAGAGCATAGGCACATTTTTCTTTAGAAAGATGGCTTCAAATCAGACTAACCGTTTTCAGAGCCTATAGATTCATCAGCAGAAGAGTTCACAGACGGACAGGGAAATGAAAACACCAAGAAAAAGACCAAACACGATGTTGCTCTGTTCCACGAATTTCTTGTTTTGAAAGGCGAGACGAGACAAATGGATGAATTGACTCCTCAAGAGCTGAACAAGTTTCTCAGCGAGTTCCTTATAACGGCTGGCAAAAAAAGAAGACAACAAGGAATACGAGCCTAATTCCTTAAGGACATTCTTTGCTAGCTTTGAGCGCCATTTGCAGAAAAAAAAACTATGGACTTTGCCTTATGAAAGACGTCCAGTTCGAGCAAACTCGGAAAGCGCCTCAGTCAAAGCAAAGGGATCTAAAATGGAAAGGCAAAGGCAACAAGCCTAATGCCTCTTCTGCTTTAAGTGAGGAAGATATTCAAGTTCTGTATGAAAAGGATCTCTTGGGAAGTTCCACGGCAGAAGCGCTTTTAAACACGGTGTGGTTCAACAACACAATCCATGTCGGGTTACGGGGCTGCAAGAAGCACAGAGAAATGTGTTGAGGAGACATAAAACTTTGTCAAACTTCCACAGGGCAGGAGTACCTCGAATTCAATGAAAGAGAACCAAAACTTGTTCAGGAAACAATCCTCGGAATGTAAGAACCATAGCACCGAAAATGTTTGCTGTGCTGAACAACGAGAAATGTCCAGTAAAGGCCCACAAAGTCTACGCAGAAAAGCGACCCGCGGAAATGAAAACCGACGATGCACCGTTTTACTTGGCAGTAAAAAATGTAAAATCTGGCTTCGGCAAACCTTGGTTCAAAAAAGCTCCAGTCCGTGTAAATAAGCATAATACCTTAATGAAAACAATGGCACAGAAAGCCGAACTCGGGCCAAACTTCAAAAACCACAGCGGTAGAAAAACTATGATTCAAACTTTATTCAACAACGACGTGCCGCCAACTGATTTCATGCAACTGCCAGCACACAAAAATGTTCAAAGTATCACTAGCTACTCTACCGTCTCACAGAAACAACAGTTGAACATGTTTCACACTCTCACTGGACTGATTTTGGGAGAAATAGCTCCCCAGTCTGGCTCTTCTATTCCTGAGAAAAGAAAGCACGAGTTTGACGAACTCACTTATCCAACATTTCGTCCAACTTTTTCTCAGCAAAGCAAGCAAGGAGCACAGCAGCCCCTTTCTCTTTTTTCAGG
>CALNXK010000327.1:100000-120000 GCA_942486035.1 Porites lobata
TGCAAAATCGAAAGATTGATTGAGTATTTTATTGCTCTGGTATGACTTGACTAGTTAGAAAGTTAGATAGTGGGCGATCGCAATGAACCAGTTCTGAAAGGTCAAACGGCCGTTTCCATGAATGTCAACAATGCTAAGGAAAGTATGGAATCTTTTATCAAAAAATATATTTTTTTGAAATTAGATTTACTTGACATAAGTTTTTGATCTGAGTCGTGTGGTGTTTTTTATGCAAAGAAATTGCTGGAAAGAAAACGGACTAAGATTCAGACAAACATTGAATTGAAAATGGTAAATAATTAGCCTGCGAACCGCAGACCAAAGCCGAAAAAACCGGATGCTCTCGAAGGCTAGTAAAGCTCTGTAAATAATATGAGTTTCCTAAACGAGCTGATTGAAAGATTAGGTCCCGTGTCAAAAGCTTGTCAATCTTGGCATCTGTGAGGTATGTCTCTTGATTCCGTTGTTAACTGATTGAAAAAAAAGGCAATCAATACAAAAACTATAGACCGATCTTAGGCTACTTTATTGGGAAAGGAGCATTTTATTTGGAGAGGCGGAGGGAGAGTAGAGGTTGAGCAATTTTTTCCATTTTTTTCAGCCGCTCTTATTTGCAAAAGTTTATTTTTTTTTTGCGACATATGTACACGTATATTCATAGCCTTTTATCTCACCCCACACTTCAGAAGTTCAGTTAAATCAGAGTAATCGACCTTGGTACCTCTCGCAACATCTCCATGGATTAATTTAAAGCTGGTTCCAGAATCATTCAAAATGTGCTCTTAACGTCCCACAAGTTATAATTAGGCAAGCCACTGTTACTTAATAACATTAATAATGGAACAACTGGCTATCTCTGTTCTCAATTCAAATCTTTATTGAAGAAACAGAGGTGGAAATAACTAACCGGTTAGGGGCGATAAAGATTTTCCGGTCAAGCGTATTTTTGCCTGGACAAGAGCGACGGTAGAGGAACGTTAAGAGGACTGTCAAATAAATCTTCTAAGCAAGAACGGAATAACAAGGCATTTACGGTACAGGGGAGGGAAAATGAACGAAGAATTTAGGGGACGTAGACCGGGGACGAGAGCTCGGGAGAATAGGGGAGGTGGGAGCACTGGGAGCGGTTTGGGAGATGGGAGAGGAAAGGACGGGTGATGGGAGTTCTAAAAGGATGGAAAGCGGGAGTAATAGGGGGAAATTACCCAGCACTGCTTAAAATTTGCAATCGAAAAATCGCTAAATGACAGTAAAAATAAACGGAAAAATTTTCCACGACGTTTCGAAATGAAGGTTGCCAAGAAAAAAAGGGGAGAAAAAAACTAGAACCTAATGTAGGAAACAAAAATGGCTAGTAAGACGGCGAAACTAAACTGAACATTGACAAGCACCACTACAACAAAAACTACGGATACAAAGCGGTAAGAAGACAGGACGTTTGCTATACAAACACTGGTCTACGAAAAAAGTGTATAAAAGACAGGGCTAATAACGTACGAAAAAGCTGGCAATTTTTGTGATTTATCAAAACAGAAGTTAGTTTGCGCTACTGAACACTTTGAAGAACAGGCATTGCTTAGACTCAATGCCAAAACAAATTGAGTTGATCCAGGGCTTATCCTGGAAATCTTTTCATTGCAGATTTACGGAGATTCGGCAATGTGAGCATTGGTTTATATCGGGGAGGTCGAAATTATGTCTATTCCACACTTTTCATTGGAATAGGATTAAAAGTATGAGAATTTCCTTTCTAACATTCCCGTTATACAAATCCCAAAAATGGGTGAGACTTGCATAAACGTTTTCCCATGCTTCCTTGTGTACCGACTTTTTCTCCTTCTTCTCTTGTGTATGATTTTGTTTTTCTTTTGCTAACCCCCTCCCCCCTCCTCCCCCCCAAAAATAAATGGCTGGCCCGTCCCATAGCAAACATGTGAAAAACAAGAGCATTCGAAATGAATCATGATCATGACATGTGATTTACACATGAACGCTTTCTCCAACGATCGCTTTATCATGGCTAGTGACTTGATCGGAGTCATGATCAGTTTTAGCTCATTCTCTCTTGGTTTTAGTCTCCTTCGCAGCCGCTCGGGCTGGAGTCACGCAATTCTCTCCGCCCTCACGCGTGGACGTTTATGTTAAGCCCTGTCCACATTAAACACGTAGAAATTTGAACGTGCTGTGTTAAATATTTTAGTCCAGGCTGGACCGGTATACTGGAAAACGCATCATTTATTTGGTCAAAAACGGATAAATATGCAAAGTGCATATATTATTTTCAAAGTGTTTTCTCTCAGATTAAAACGCAATTTACGCAAACCTCATGTTTTTAAATTTACTCGCTTTGAAGCTGGAATATGCGGTGACCGTTTAGCAGAAGTTCCGAGACAGTGAAATAGCCAGTTCTTTTTTATCTTCTATCATCCGTCCCCTAGGCAGCCTGCGGGAAAAGTCCAGAGCTTCGGACTTGGGCCCCAGGGGCTGAGGGTATAGTGGGGGTGGGCAAATTATTATCGAAGTTAGTACCCCCTAGCATCAGTCCCTTTCTTGTCTTACCTTCGATAAGACGATATCGTATAGAATGCTTGGCTCTCTACGCAGTATTAGCTACAAAATACTTGTTCCACACACACAATTCGCAATCAAATGGCATGGTTTACCCAAATGACCAAAACCCTAAAAACCTTGTTCTTTTTTAATCTTCTACCATCCGTCGCCTAGGCAGCCTGCGGGAAAAGTCCAGAGCTTCGGACCTGGGCCCCGGGGGCTGAGGGTATAGTGGGGTTGGGCAAATTAAAACTAACTTTTCATTGTTTTTTTGTGTGTGTGCGAAGTATTTGTGCCCGCGCGAAACAATAGCGCCGGTTGTGCGGGTATCCCGGTTTTTCTTTTGGTTGACGCAATGTAATGCACCTATCAATGTAAACCCCGTAGAGGGGGAGGGGGGGGCGGGCAGGGGGGGGTTTGACAAATTTTAAAATTTTGTGATCAAATTCCCCAGGGTGGGAAACGAAAAGTCAATCAAATGTGTCAAAAGAGACCCCATCCCATGGGAAAAAATCTAAACAAATAATACTATTTAACAAATAGATTCCATGTTGCCGTGCGTCTGTTCAGTAATAGATCACAGATGATGTCAAAATGTGGTAAGAACAAAAAAGTGGCACACGAGGCGATAGCCGTGTGTGTCACTGATGTTCTTACCACATTTTGACGTCTTCTGTGATCTATTACTGAACAGACGCACGGCAACATGGAATCTATTTGTTTTCTATAATGATAAACAAACTACTACAGATAAAGCTTTTTTCATTTTTCTTTTGCCATAAATCGAAAGCCGGCCTTTGCCCACTTTGGCCCACTCCGCGAAAAAAAGCCATTTGATGTAAGCTATTGTCTATACAAAATGCAGCAATCTCATTGGTTGCTATGCGTAGCAAAGAATTGTGATTGGTCCAGGGATATCACGCCACTGTCAAACTTGACTCGAAAGTCGCTTCTCCTGTAATGAAAACTTACAGCGAAAGCAGAACTGAACTACAAAATCTACAAATTTTAAAGAAAATACTGGAAAAGTCAAGTCAGTTTTTGCCATCAGAGCAGCCCTGTGAGCCGAAAAGTTTGGACGTTGCCTTGAAAATTGCAGCAAGTGAAAAAATACGCTCGGAAAACGTGCGGTTGTGGTCAACCTGGAGGCCATTCGATTCGAGTTTTGAATGAAAGGAGCGTTCGTGACGATAAAAATTTGTGTCCTCTGTGATTGGTGATTCTCAAATCAGTCTGAAGTACTGTCGGAGACACCTTTTAGCCGCGATACAGTTGGCCGTGAGCTGTAGTAAGTTATACTTTGCTCGCTACTGTGCCCTGAAACGGACTGGAACATTCGCGTCAGAAAGCAAGGTTATGTGTTTATTTTAACTGATTTTAAGAAGTCATGTTTTGATGTTTCATTCCTGTCGTCAATCAGTGTGTCAACAATTATTTTAAGGCTGATAAAGTTGAATTTCTTAAAAAAATTAATCTGATAAAACATTTTGTTTATTGGGCTTGTTAAATTCTAGCTGAATGGTTCTCGGCTCACCTAATTTTATGCCTGGTTTCGTCTCGCTCGACTGCATGCCGACGGAGACTGCTCGCGTATTTTTTTTCTGGGTCATTTTCTAAGAAAGAAACGGCTTTAACTTCATTCTTTCTGCTTCTCGTGCCTGTTCAATGCCTCGATAAGACTTATTTGTACCTTACTGTTTGCCCAGTCACGTAAAATATTATCTAAATTCTCAAAACTTTCCGCCATTTTAAAACACAGAGGGAAAAACTTTGTAGTGATGACGTCAATCGTGCGTCTGTTCTCTAATAGATCATAGGCGCGAACCAATCAGAATGCGAGTATAACTTGGGTTATTATATAAAATACTATATAAAACGAATAAAAGAAAATTTCAAAAGTACATTCTTACTACTTTTATTTAAGGTTAACGTAAGCGCCGTTAAAGTGCTACTACGACGAAAATTTTTGTTTTTGTTTCCGAGTTTTTTTAACATAAATCTTTTGTATATGTTCAAAATTATACAAATAGCGAAAAATTGGAACGATACTTGCGTACGGGGGCTGGAAATTTCCCACTGAAAAGTGCGTAAATACCGTCCGCCATTACAAAGTTCCCAAAGCAATAGCCCGCGAGATCTCGGCAAAGCGGTCGTGCGTTTGACCACGTGATTTATGCACTGTGACGTAGAAACATCAACCAAAAGATTCGCATTTGGGAAAAGTTTGTGAGTTTAGAGCCTTTTAACAAGACGTTTAAGATGTCATCTCCGTCGGATTCCTCTTCCTGCACATCTGAAAGTGATCTAGAAAGTTTTACAGTTGACGAAGTAATGGGGGAATTGTCTGAATTTGCGCCGTACGACGACAGTTGCGAACCCCTTGCTACCGAGGAAGAAGCCGCGGACTACAACCTGCTACAACGAAAGAGTTCATCGCGAAGAAGAAGAGAAACAACAGTTTCAGCGAAGATATTTGGGAGAGGTGCCAGCGAATGAATGGTATGGTATTATCATGGAATGTAGATTTATATTTTTATTTTCCAATTTCAACATACCCGTCGTTAAATCGTGCGCGTGAGGAACGCGACTGTGTCTTTTGTTTAAGTTTACAATTTCGTTGCTATGTGATTAACTGTAGTCCTGATTTTATACGATAGTTTTATTGAAGAGGTCAGACAATTAATAATTTTATACAGACGTATTTTTCTTGTTTTTGACGAATTTTTCACATCATTTTGCAGGTGTTTGTGCTCGAACTGCTCTGTCAGCCTTGTTACAAAAGCGCCGGAGTGCATTTGTGGAAAGAGATCGATCGCTGCGAAGAGGTCATGGAAGAAGCCATTGGAGACCGGACCTTATACATAACCCTCCATCCAGGGTTTGAAAGCGTCTGCTTAAACCGCCACGTATTAGAAGTGGCTGCACTGGGCCTAAAAACGCGAGCTGGAAAGTCGTACACAACTGTTCGTGGGCAAAGCAACAAAAGTGATAATGAGTAAGTTGGGGTATTGTTGACTTTGTATCGGAACGATCGAACCGTACATAGCATTGAATAATTGATACATCTAAGCTTATCGCCGTGGACTGATCTCATAGAATCACATTTTTTATTTTCTAAATGGCTTTATTGCCCCAACTGCTTATTTTTAAAAGGAGTATTTATTTATCTCCATCCAATCCCTCCTTGAATTAACAGTGATCTCATTTCTCTAACTAGATTCCTGAGGTCTGTGGCCTATCGCCAATTTACAAGACTGCTGTGGAGTTATATTGGTAGTTCCAGGCGATACCCCTTGCCCTGTTGTGCCTACAATAAAATCAGGAAAAAATTTCCGAGTCAAAATGGCCATTATCGTGGATTTGAAGATGAAGAAAATGAATAATAAATGCACTGTTTGTTCTTGAAGAGTGTCATGTATGCCATTGGGGCCAAGAAGGACCTACAGTAGTTGCGTGAATACTTGTCCGTAAACACTTAATTTTATGGGCCAAACTTCAGAATTCTCAGCCACTTACTCGCTTTTTGTTGAATGACAAACTTGCCCACTGTGTGAAGCCCTGTTCTTCTAGCGTTCAGTTAAACTCAAGTTTAGTGGCTGGGAATTCTGATGTTGCTCCAGTTTTCATGTACACAAGTAATAAAAATTAAATCGAATTCAGCCTGAATTTAATTACAGTTTTAATGTATCGTTTCTTTCTTTTCACTCGGCTCACAGAGCACTGCAAAACTTAATAGCAGGTTACCTGCTGGAAACTTTCCTAGCAGGTCTGGTTGACTCTTCCAGACTTTTGTCTGGCTACAGTTTCTGCAGAAACTTTCTACGGTAAACAAGGTACCTGTCTGTGATACAGAAAGTTTGGGTTTTGAAAAGAAGCACAAGTGGCAGAACTGAAACAAAAGAAGAAGTTTGGAAAGGAAAACAATTCCCTTCGGTTCCTCTCGAATGTTTTTTCCTTGTAGATCCAACCTGTAAAAAATGATTGAAAGGAAATACTCATTTAATCATAGCATCTGAAATAATAAAATAACAATAAAAAAAATGATTATCATTTTTATTGTTTTTCTCAGGGTGTTGCCAGTTTTTCAACTTGTTGTAAACCTGGCTAATCGTGGGTTGGGATTTTATTCTCACATACATCCTGAAAAATGCTTTTTTATAATAATTCTGTTGATTGCACACATGACAACTTTGAGCCCTTAAGCTATCTAGCCCACCCCAACGATGCATAATTTATTACAAGTGGTTGAGTGGACAAACCAAACATTTTCAGGCCTGGGACTTCCAGTCTATGGGCTGGCTATGCCTTCTTCTTTTTTTTTTTTTTTTTTTGCAATTCTTATCTGAGTAAATTAAAAAACAAATTTCATGTACTCTTGTTTCTAAATAGATCCTCTCATAATGGAAGTTAGTTTTAGGCCTAAATCACTTCCCAGAGGATACTTAGAGCTAAGATGTTAAAATGCAATAAATTTTGCATCTTTGTACCTTGGGTTCTGATGAGTCTTCACCGAGTCATCATCTTCCTTTAGTTTTTTATATGCATCTTCGATTCCTTCAGGACTCCATGTAGGGTCTCCATCACACTCAAACTCCTCATACGCGTCGTCCTGCATTTCCTGCTCATCTTCTGATTCATCCTCTAGCCCTAACTCTGTCTCATTTGTTACTGGCCATGGATCAGTTTGAATAGCTTAAACAAATGGAATTAAAAAAATTCTATTACCATTAAAATTTTAATTATTATTAAATGATCAAACATTGATAAAATGTAATAAAAATATAAAGATAGGCAGTTATGCCTATATGACTCATCAACATCAATAATTATTGTTGACTCACCAGCATTCACCATCGGCAACTGCTTCGGCTCTTGTATGCTCTTAAAGGTTTCAACCCACTGATCTTGATTGGAGATTAACTTACTCTTCATTCTTGTGACTTTGCCCCTTAACTGAGTCACCTCACTCCTCAGGGTTTTGCATGTTGTGCAGTTCCCAGCATGTCCAGTTGGAGTATCCTACAAAAAACAAACTTTCAACATTAATACAGGCTGTAATAACAAGACTTCAGAATTTTTGTGTTTTAGTATTGTTGTAAAATAACTGCACATGTAGTTTTCCATCGTTATGATAATACAAAGATGCAAATAAACATTAATTAGAGTTATGCGCCTACCATAGAAACCTGTTCAAGTTCAGGAATTGCTAATGATTCATCAATCTGCATAACTTATCCATATCCTGCACTTTTTCGATTCCCTGAGCCTCCAGGATCTGCATGGTCTCAGTAACATCATCAGTGCCGGAAATCCCTTGGCTCTCGAGAGTTGTCTTATCACCAGGAGTACCTAGGACCTCTGAAGTCATCTCAGCATCAACACTTATCTCACCCGTCTCAGTCTCAGGGATGCAGTCCTCCTTTTCAGGATTTACCTCAAGCAAAGAACCCTGACTTGTGTTCAGAACACCCTCGACTTCTGGAGACTCCTCAGGGTTGAGATTGGGGGCCCCCATAGTGTCAGCACTCTCCTCAGGTGCAGAACTTCCTTTCAAAGAGATCACCTCTTCTTCAGGATTGTCTTCTTCCTCTGTATCCTCATTAGTAGTTTGACCAGCCAGAATTTCATTTAGTAGCTAAAAATGAAAATAGGTAGGACCATTTTTTATATCTCCCCTTCAAAACAAGTTTAAATTTGAGCTTTATGTCGATGTTTTCAAAAGTAGAAATGGAAGCAAGGTTTAACTGCATCTTTGCCATAAAATGTATGCATCATTTGCAGACAGTGAAAATAGAATTAAAATACAAACGAAAAAAAACCCGCAAACAGTAACTGAACTTATAGAATGTAGAAATCAGAATATAAGTCCATTTTTGGTGGTTTTAAAAGACTCGCGTGTAACTCCTAATTTGCTGTAAGATTTCTTGGAGGGAAGTTTGGAGTACTGTCAAATCTCAAAGTAACAGCAAGATAATCTCTCAAAAAATAGAGAGCCGGATTTCTATGTAGCTTCACTTTTTGTAAATTTTACGCTTGAGTGGAAAGGTCTGGGAATTGGGGAATTTGACTTCACGTCCACTCAGCGCAAATTAACAATTAGTTCATGCGTCAGCGTGCGTATGTCGAGATATTGAGCACGCGGGAAGTTTGGAGAGCACGAAAGAGGCGTAAGAGTTGCACGAGGCGCAGCCGAGTGCAACTCTAGCCTCTTGAGTGCTCTCCAAACTTCCCAAGTGCTCAATATCTCGACATACGCACAGCTGCAGCATGAACTAATTGTTTTATAACATTATCAAAGCGATCAATGCAGCAGTTAACTGAAAATTTTATTATTGAAGGGCGCGCTCAAAGCAGTACGCGTCAATGTTTACGTGAATATATCTTTTTTCCTCACAGTTAATCTTATGTTTTTATCCTGAAACTGAGAGAAAGTGTACTCTAAAATGATTGTAAAATCCATATTTAGGTGTCGGAAAACTATTAATTTCCCGAAAAATTGTTATTGAGAGAAAACAACTTTGCAAAGAATGAGCTCACGCCATAGCCCGCACAGCTCGCGGAGATGATAACAACAACAACAACACTCACCTCTTTTCCTTACTATCGGTTAACAAATTCAAACGTTTCCTCTTAAATTTCTTTACAAAACACATGGTAAACGCTTCATTGTCTATTGCTGAGTTATGGATTCACTCAGGAGACTCAGGATTGCTAAGCTCACAACAACTCGAGGAATTACGAATAGTTTATTGACGTCATCAGCGTGCTCAATAGGAATATGAAGCACGCTCGCGCTATTGAATTTGATTAGGCGAATTTTCTAGCTATGTTATAATTCCCGTTTTACTATAACTATGAGAAGAAAGCAGAAAAGTATGAAAACACATGCAACAATATGGGAAGTCCAAATAGTCAGAGCATTCATATTGAACAACGATGCCAGAAAAAATCATGTCACAGGTAAATGGGGAAATAAATATAATAGTGATAAGCACAGCGCAAATACATTGTAATTTCACTGACCGATCGTCGACTCCGCTTTGATAGTGTTTGAGAGGATTTTTTCCAAATGGTTGGAAACGTCCCCTTCTTCCAACTCCTTTTCATGCCTTTCATCGGAAAAGCAAGCGTATAACAATCCCTTGTAAAATGCTCCGAGCACACAGCAAAT
Organism: Porites lobata; assembly: GCA_942486035.1. NCBI lineage: Eukaryota > Metazoa > Cnidaria > Anthozoa > Scleractinia > Poritidae > Porites > Porites lobata. The sequence goes on from CALNXK010000327.1 coordinate 109,722, forward strand.
TTTCCCACTGTGTTGAAATCCTTCCGATGAATGGACACGAACCTTTTCCACTTTAATCTAACGCTGCCCGAATCAGGAGAATTCATCGTTCTTTACGTTTCCACAGTCCTGAACAACACAACGTCTACCAGGCATACTTTCGCTTTAAGTCAAAAAAGCGAAGAAAGAACCTCCAAAAGCTTCCAAAATATCTCGTCCTGCATGCGAAATTAGCCATGTTTGTTTACCTTCCTTTGTCGCGTTGATTTTTCTACGTCACATCTCGCCCCAACTCCTTCAAATACTACTCCCGGTCATTTTTTGAATCGAGTAATGGCGGCAAGACATTTACGAAAATTGCCGTGCAAATAAACACACTTCCAGATCATATTTGGACTCCAAACTTGGCACGGTAAGTCACTTTTACATACATTTTCGAAATATGTAATCAAAAACAAATTCCCAAATTTGATCATAGTGGCACTTTAAGTTACTCGATGTAATTAAGTATTTTCTCTCTCCACTAGCATCTCTTATTTTGAACAACAAAATCACTCCAGGAAGACTGACGGTGCTATTATAATATTAATGAAACGTAAAATGCTTTATAACATCTGGTCAACATGTCGAATCAGTGACTCGTAAAAAATCCTCTGACTTTCATGGTGGAATTCGATTTCAATCGAGTTTTACAATCAGGTGGGAACTTGAAGATAAAAACTTTCTTAAAATAGACATTATAGACAGTTTAAAGTATCGGATTATGGTGATTAAAACAAATGAAAACTTCATACCTTTCTCCAACAGCGTGACTTTCAGAAAGCCTCGAGAAACGGACCTGGTAACCGCTTCTGAATTGATACCAGGAATACCAGGCTTCTGTCGGTCAAAACCAAATGTCCTGACCCCGGGGTCGCTTCGCACGATCAAAAGCCCGACAGGGGGATAGTCTCAGGCATCAAATCCCCGCCCCTTGCCCGTACTACGCCCCCCCCCTCCCCACACGGGATTTACATTGATAGGTGCATAACTCAGGTTCTCTTTATTTTCTACGAAACAGCTGCATAGTTGCGCTCGATGAAAATCACGGGGTGGGAATTACGGCCTTTTTTGTGTGCCCTACGGTGGGAAATAGACCGACAAGTGAGAGATAGAAATATAGTATAAAGGAACCATACAGAGGCCGATCCTGTACTCTTTGTAAAGAGTTTTTAATATAAACTGTGGTTGCGAGGTTTTACTCAGGTAATGACAGTTCACTGATGATAAATTTGCCTGTAAAGTTCATAAGAGGAAACTTTGAGTACTTTCTTGGCCGGTTAAATAACGTATTTTATGAAGAGGGGAAGTGCCCTTCGGTTGTTTGTTTCAATGGTATTACTTTTCGTACGAACATTTTGTGTCAATTTAACAATTTTTAATAGCATTTTGTCGACCAGTTGGGAAGAGCGCATTAAGGGCGACCTTCCACCTGGGTCACTAAAGCAATAGGACTAGTTTATAATGAATGCAAGCTCTTTAATGAACATAAAATAAATCAAAATTTAAAAAGGAGTGCTTAGGGTGGTGTCGATATCATTTGTCGACCGCTTTGTTGTTTGGTTCGCCAAACGCAGTTTTAGTTTCCCATTTCAGCTGCCATTTGAACGCTAACAACTTCCAGCCCCTCAGTAACGGGTTTTTATCGAATGAAACAAACTTTCAGATGTAATTTAACAAAAAATATTGATTTGAGATTCTGTACATGTATTTTTAACATTCCGCTTTCCTTCGGTACATACATGTATATAGTCTGCACTTGATCTTCCTCACGGCGGTTTTCACTTATTTAAAAAAAAACCGATATTTATAGAAGACTTAAATATTCATTAGATACTACATTATAGAACACTATCTATTGATCTTCATTGAAAAAAAATGTATATCTAGGCCCATTAAATATAATTTGATGGAGTTTGTGTTACCCCCGGTTGCGTGGCGGTTTCAACATTTTATGCAAAAACATCGAAAGTGAACTTCGCGTTTACCTCTCTCGACGGGTTCCTTTTTAATTGCCCAAGCTGGATTTTTTATATGTTGTACTACAACAGTAGAGCTTTACTAAGGTATAATAATTCTTCTAAAATTCCAGGTACCAAGCCGTGATTTTTTCCTTCAAAGTTTCGCAAAATTTCATTGTTTATGAAAGTGCTGAAGATAGGAATCTTCGGGCGATTTTTAACCGAGTAAAAATATTTTTACCAAATAGTATTGCAACTAGAATGCCTTAGTTACCTGCCAAAGATGAAAAGGTTTCCTTGGCTCGCCTTTCTTCCCGAGGGCTTTGAAAATGGTATAATTCAAAAGGTTTTTGGACCGGCGACTATATGGCATGGGGCAGCATTTCACTTTTTGGCGGTTTTCTCGAAAATGAAAATTCTTTGGAAACTTTGAATGTGATTTTCGAAAATGTTTTCCCAAAGGGTTCTTTGTGACTGAAAATGAAGTATTTCGAAATTTCAGTTTTGACGGCGAATTCTCGATATTTACAGACAGCCGCTCTTAAATAATTGAAGTATTTGTTAGTTTCCCTGTTATAAGCATAAATACGAATTATCAAGTGAGAATAACGGGACAAAGAGGGTAAGGCCCTGCAGTCAGTTCAGCCGGCCCGGATTTGGAAAATCAAATTTATTGCACCAAACGTTATTTTAGACCAATTAAACGCTGTTGATAGCATACAAAGTCTACTCCCTTGACAGCTGTACCAGCGTTCTTTCATCACTTTTAGGTCTCGGATTCCGCTGCCGCTCTATTTAAAAGAAACGTTTTGACAGTTATGGAAAGAAACAACATCATTGAATAACGAACACAAAACTTTCCCAGTAGAAAAAATTTTAATGAAAACTGTCCTCAACACTATCACTTTGTATTATTCAATCCTCAGAGTGCTGGAAATCACGGTTCTGAGAATTTGTTTTTCAATTTTTGTGAATGGAAGCATGTCCCGAGACCCTCTAAATTATACAACCCCCGACACTACTGCCTTTGCCAAATAGCCAGGCTAATCATGTATTTATTGGATTAATAAATTAACATCCCTGAGGCCTGTCATGTAAAATCACACGTATTTGCAAATAAATAGCAGTCTTTACAAAATGTAACATGCCATCATTAAAATTTTGGGAAGAAATACAACAAATGAAGTAAACAAATAATGTCAATAACAAATTTGGTCCTCTATTGAAGGGACACCTCTATTCAGGGGAGAGGGACACTTTTTCTTGGTTCCGAAACTCGAGTTTTACCTCCATTCAGGGGACACCTTAGCACTCAAAAAGTGACTGACCACAAAATCATTGATATGTTTAAGTGCACACAAGTCACAATGGCGAATGAACTATCTCACTTAAATTGATGTACTGCACTTGTGGAAATTCAACACACTACATTGCAGAGACAAGTTAATCATGATTTTTTATTCATTATCTAGCTGCTTGAGATAATGACTGCAGCAGATTCTGACGCAGAATAAAAGAAAAAGTTTTCATTGTTGGTTCTGATATTAACAAACCCCAGCCTAACCTCCATTCAGGGGACACCTCTATTCAGGACACTTGCCTTGGTCCCGAGGGTGTCCCTTAAATAGAGGTTCCAATCTATGTCGGGCCTTAGAAAACAAAAAAGGAGGCCTGTATTTTTTTAGGTACTGAAAACTGGTGATTAAGTCCGTTCTTAGTTAATAAACTAAGCTATCCTTGAGGTCCCCCGGCAATCCTGTCTTGTCTATGATGATCTAGTTTATTCGAGACTGTAATGGAGTCTCGTAATCTCGACTCTCCAAAGGAGAAGCGAAAATTTGACGTCAAAGCACATTCTCTTTCCTTTCTCATGTTAGATGAAATTCTGTACTGGACAGCACAGGAAGCGTAACGCGTTACAAGGGTAAGGGACGGACATATAAGGGTATTGACGGAGGTTATATTGATAGAACTGTGCTAAAATCTTAGCCTAAGGGACACATAGTTGGTTCGACAGTGTGGGACACTTCTCAAAATATCGCTCCATGTAAGGGAATCTGGATTTCGGAATCCGGAAAGCTTTTGCTCGTAAATTCTGGAATCCAGGGCTTTGGAATTCGGAATACAGCCTAAGGAATCCAGAATCCCACTAACGACTGGATTCAGAACCCAAGATCCACTGACAAAGGCCGGAATCCAGTACCTGGGATCCGTAATCGAAGGTGTGGAATCCACAATTCAAGAGTGTCTTTGATTCCCTTCCATTGGGCGAAAAATATCAAGGATCCAAAATGTCCAAGTAAAATCGCAGCGACACACTTGGGGGGAGTCATTGGTGACGCACGTTCAAGACATCGATTCAAAAAATATCCCCGTGGCTTACATCTCCCATGATTGATCTCCCAATCAATTATAAATTCTCTACATCTCCCTCAGAACATGATAACGTTAAACACAGCAGCAGAAAACGTTACTGACAATAGAATACCATAAGTGTATAAAATAGACACTTTAAAAATGTATTTTCTACCGCAACTGTTTATGCTATACACGCTCAAACTAAAAAATTCCTAGGCCTGCGTATACAGTATTCCGGTTTATTTCTTGCTGATGGCAACTGTCAACTTAAAGCCTGAACTTTAAGGTGGCTCGACTGGATTTTTTGGGGTTGATACCTCCCAAGTTTGAGCATAAACTACGTCGGCATGAGTAAAGATATCGAAAAAAGGTTACCACAACTGTATTACATAAAGATGAAAATTTCTTAAAATCTGGGTTTTATTGCAATCGGAGTCGCCATGGCAACGTAATGACGCCATTACGTTTTTCATTTATCCTTGTGTTTCTCTGTACCAGGAGTTTTTTGAAGAAATCGCTTAAGGGAGTATGTACCTGCCATAACTGCCTCCAATATGGCAAAGTTTAAAAAAATTCTATGAGAGCGTTTTCGAAATATTTTGAAATACACTTTTAAGAATCATAAAAACAGTGAAATAGCATGCTAGCCGCTCAATTCGCTAATATATTAAGAAAATGATAAGCTTTGGGAACGCGGCTTCATCTCATAGTGGGTTGATTCCATTGAAAGCTGCATACAAAAAAAGAGGGGAATTGCTCTGGGCGATCGCGAGTAAGAAGAATTTTATTAACTTGCATTCAGCTACTTTTGATACAGTTTTTGGAGGTAATTTGGTCCATGCCTAAGAATTTCGCATTTTTCCAAAAACCGCTCGATAAATTTTTTTATAAATTCGACAATTCCGAGATCAATTGTCAAGAAATATTCCCTGCAAGTTTCAAGAACATTGAAAACAGGGACGGCTTTTAAATAGGGACTCAAACATGACCAATTTTCCCCCAAGATTTTGTGTTTACGAGTGAGCGTCTTCATTATTCACTGGCATTGTTTTCAAGTTTCATATGCACGTGCACAACTAGCAAAAATATAAATTTGCATCAAAAAGAACTCTCGATTACTTTCCGAAGAAATATCCGGTATATGCTCATAATTGGCTTGTCATCACAGATAGCAGTGAGAGCCGAAACGGTGAACGTCTCGGCTCATCGTGTAGGATGCAATACTTAATTATCTTACTCGGGTTATAACATCACAGAAACTCTCACAAAGAGTTGCTCTGATGTTATAATGTATCACTAACCTCTTTACCCGGTAATTAGCATATCCCGAAGATTTAACCGAGGGTCTTTTTTGATGCAAATTCTATCTTTTTGCTAAATGTGCACGTGTATATGAAACTTGAAAACAATGCCAGTGAATAATGAGGACGCTCACTTGTAAACACAAAATCTGTGGGGAAAATTGACTATATTTGAGGCCCTATTTAAAAGCCTTCCCTGTTTTCAATGTTCTTAAAACTTGCAGGGAATATTTCTTGACAATTGATCTCGGAATTGTCGAATTTATAAAAAAATTTATCGAGCGGTTTTTGGAAAAATGCGAAATTCTTAGGCATGGACCAAATTACCTCCAAAAACTGTATCAAAAGCAGCTGAATGCAAGTTAATAAAATTCTTCTTACTCGCGATCGCCCAGAGCAATTCCCCTCTTTTTTTGTATGCAGTTTTCAATGGAATCAATCCACTATGAGATGAAGCCGCGTTCCCAAAGCTTATCATTTTCTTAATATATTAGCGAATTGAGCGGCTAGCATGCTATTTCACTGTTTTTATGATTCTTAAAAGTGTATTTCAAAATATTTCGAAAACGCTCTCATAGAATTTCTTTAAACTTTGCCATAATGGAGGCAGTTATGGCAGGTACATACTCCCTTAAGCGATTTCTTCAAAAAACTCCTGGTACAGAGAAACACAAGGATAAATGAAAAACGTAATGGCGTCATTACGTTGCCATGGCGACTCCGATTGCAATAAAACCCAGATCTTAAGAAATTTTCATCTTTATGTAATACAGTTGTGGTAACCTTTTTTCGATATCTTTACTCATGCCGACGTAGTTAAGGCTCAAACTTGGGAGGTATCGCCCTAAAAAAATCCAGTCGAGCCACCTTAAGCACCCTGGTCAATTGTTTTATGCGGAGATAGGTCGTGCTGGAGGCACGCTTTTTTTATTTTAAATAACATGCTTTAAATCACATGCTTCAGTAACTCTATGTTATACTGTCGAAAGTACAGTTAAAATACAGTTACCATAAAAATGCTCAAATTGATCAATGATAGGGTTTCCAAGTAAAAACTAAGATTTAACTGCTGAATAAAAAAGATATCCGCTGCTCTCTGTGTTTATCGTAACAACAGTCTTATCTTGCAGCCCCAGGGAAAAAAATCGAAAAGAAGCCCCCACCCCCCCGGAAATTGCCTCCCTTTGGACCCCCCATTCCCCTCAGCAATTCAGTTTCCCTTCGTGCTTTCGTGGGGAGGGTATGGATGTTTTTTGGAACTATACAATGCACATAGGCGATAGCAAATTATGTTGTTTCCATTCTCCGACCCGAGTGTCTACGCTTCAGACCTGACTGACTACTTCCCGCCCTGGTGGTCATTCGCAGAAGAGCCGGTACCGAGATTTTGCTGTGTCGAGCAGCCTCAACATTTTGAGAACAAAAACTGGTGAACACGACAATGCTGTGAAACACTTAAAAAGGTCCAAACTCTACACCACATACAGTATGCCGGGCGGGTCAGTCACAACACCGATCAACATTAAGGTCACAAAAGCTGCTGTTTCGGAAAATGGCTGAAAAAATTCTGCTGCTTTTAAATGTCAATATAACTATCATGCCAAGTTGGCAGCCCTGTTTTCAACAACGTTCACGTTCCCAGTGCCTAAACATATTTAATGCAGTAGTTATATAATCATTATGCAAGTACGAGTTTCAGAAAACAAATACATAAAAAAAACACATATATATGTATGAGCCGTTTTGAAATATCTATCTGCGTTACATTGCCTGGTCACGGCTGTGCCACTCGAAGATCGTACGATTTCGAAAAAAATCTAAAATCTTCAAAAGAACCCGACTAAAAAAAATTACAAATAACATGTCTTACTATTATGTAAGTGCCTAACTTTCACCTTATATCTCTCATAAGTACAAACATCTAACAACTGATCAAAGTTATCTTCTCCACAGAAAAAACCTAATTACTTTGTAAATACCTAACAAGGAATACCTAATTACTAACGTAAGTATTAACTCTTTACTACAAGTACCTGACTTCTACACGGACACTGTACTTCTCAATACAAATTCTAGTATCAGTTCCTAAGTCATATTTAAATTGCATTGTTTCCCTGCAACAACTAAGAGCTAAGTAAGCGCTCGCGAATAAGGTCACCTTTTTCAGGCCCTTACAACCGGAATTATTTAAACCTATTTTCATGTCCTAAAATTCAGCAGAAAAAGGTTCCTACTTTTTCAACTTTTTCCACAGGAAGTTCTTAAAAACTGCGAATTTTCAATCATATTGCATACCGTTCTTTTTACAGTTAAGAAGTTGGATCGAAGTCTTTCAGTTCATCGATTATCTCCTGCATTGTTGGTCTCGCACCAGGCTCTCTCTGAAGGCATCGCCGCACCAGGCCACGAAACACACCGTTCGTTACCAGCACCACTTGTTCGTTACGCCTTTGAGGATCTGGAAGTTGTCTGATGCACATTTCGCAAAGAAGAGCACCAAAGCTGTAGACGTCAACCTAACAACAATAAAACATAATTTGAGGAAGTCAATATTGTTTTAAAACAATGCACTTTATTTGAGTGTCAAGGTATTTAGCACGAAAGTACTAATTGGGGACACTATTTTAACGTCTTCAACTGGAGACAGGACCGCTATTTCACGTGGTCATCCAAGACACGCCAAGGTCTAGCCGCTTGCAGTGCAAAGGGAGTGAGTAATGGTCCAGCCCCAGAAGTGGAACCCGCGGCCTTCCGCTCCGTAGTCCAGCGCTCTACCAACTGAGCTAATCCTGCTACAGTTAGTAAATATCCAACGAGGTTTGGTTTTCATGGCCTATGTCGCCGACGTAATCTAACCCCGGTTAGTAACGTCTGCAAAGCAGCGGTGAGATCATTGTTCTGAACCCCTACTTGATTCAACGAGTTACCGGAAGTGTGTTTTGAATTTCCTTTCAATATGATTCGTGAATTGGCAATGGCTTCTTTAACAGGCCAATCATGGCGCGTACTAAAATCCTGGTACGGGCGGCCCAGAACGCTTCTTGACGTTTCTTGCCGGGGTTTGGTTACGTTACGTCTGCAACGCAGGCTACGTTTTCATTGCAGGGACATTATTCGGGGCAGTTGTTCATCACAGCCAAACTGAGTTTGCCAAGACAAGCAGGAAAATTACAGTTGCCGATAAACACTGAGTTCCATTTGGAGCTACAAAAGCTCGTTAATATGAGAACCTATGAGCGGAATTTAGAGCAAAAATAGCGATTATACGGGGACTGTAGGCAGCCAGAAAAAAACCTTTTTAAAACAACGTTTTTCCAACCTTTATCAAAAGGTATTTTATGCCTGTATACACCAATGCATTCCCACGGGGACAACTTTTAGGCGTCTCGTTATTTATATCATGATCTACATGTTGTAGTGACTAAACATCTTAAAGCTGCATCAGAACCAATTCACTAATGAGATGGTCTAAATGAGGTTGACTGATAACTTACAAGCGTAGGAGGGGGGGAGGATTTGAGCGCGCGAAAATGCGGTCAGAGGCCGAGGGAGCTCATAGAAGGGATGATTGAAATTTCGCCGTTAAAGAGCACAATTAAGACCAGTTTTGGGTGCACACCGATGGATTCGGTTAATTTTAAACAATGAGCTAAATATACGCTGTAGTGGCAAAATCACCGCCAAAAATGGCAGATATTTGACCAATTTTGAACAGATCTACAGGTATCTTATAAAACGAGAAATTCAACAGGACACTTTCCAATAAAATTGTCCATTGGATAACTCAAGAGGCTATACGGGGACAACAGTTTTCTACTCCGCTTGAAAAAAAAACAACGACAAAACATAACACTGTGCCATAATAAAGCCAACAAACTAACGCGGCCACTTCTTCCGTAATCCCCGACGATGACAATGGAAAGAAGAAACCACGACCGATACGATGCATGGGTAAGGGTCACTTAATTCTTATGTTAATGTTAACAGCCTTGAACAGTGACTAAAACTTACCTTGACTGTTTGGTTTGATATAAGTGCTTCAGGTCCGCTGTAAATCATAGCTCCCGGAGCCACTGTCATGGTCTGCTGCATGAAATTAGCAGTGCCATAATCTGACACTTTGCCTCTCCATTGGTCACCCTGTCGCCATAGCAACACATTCGCACTGCTGACGACACGGTGAATGATAGGCTCTGGTTTCTTTCTATGAAGGTAGTTCAGGGCACGTGCTACATCCAGAGAAATGACGGCTATTTCTGTCTCGGAGAGTTGCCGCTGCTCCAACAAAGTGCGCAGACTTTTCTCCATCAGCTCGGTCACAAACAGAGGAGTTCCCTCATCTTTCGTGGCGCCGATGAACTGTAGTAAGTGAGGATGGCGGCATTTAGAAGCGATATTCATTTCTCTTTCAAACAGATTTATGTTATGAGGAGAAAGAATCAACTCATGGATCTGTTTCACTGCTACAGTACAGCCACAATACGTTCCCTCATTGACAATTCCCCACCCTCCCCTCCCAAGGTATTTCTCTGTGATTTGAATTTCGTCCCGGGGAATAACCCAGTCACGTGTTTCCTGGTTCCGCAATTGATTTATTGTTTCCTGTGCTGTTGAAAGACTTAACTGTACTTCAGAAACTTG
>CALNXK010000327.1:125000-132500 GCA_942486035.1 Porites lobata
TCTATTGAAATTTCGACCCCTCTATAGTCAATCCAGTTGTGAAAATGCGACCCCATCCAGCGGCACATTCCTATTAGCCTCCTATAATGAAGTAACCCCCCCGGGGCTTACTTCCTCACGGAACTTTATGATAAAGTAACACAAACTTCCAAATTATAAATAGCAATCACATGATTTATACGATAACATAACGCTGTTTTTATATTTCATAGCAACCTTATTTCCGCTCTCTCGCCAGTTGTAATCTAACGGTCAATCGTTGATATTACCCAATGAGTGTGGTCATCTTTTGGCCACACGAAACAGAGCTGTAGTAATAAAACGATGCACTATCTCTGAAGTCTTGAACCAGTTTATTATAATTGTATTGTTAAATTATATATTTAAAACCCTTTCACTCCTAGAGTCATGGATCTATAAAATTTAGTTCTAACTCTTGAGCCCCTGGACGAAACCCCTTTATCAGTACTCTCACATGGTCCTATTTGTTTCGTCATGCCCCGCTATCCTACTGGCATATAAAATGCGGCAATCGTTGAACATCGCACGATACCAAAGTTGTAGCTCTCCTTCTCCATCCTTCTTACCGCGCAAAGAGACGGTTCCATTTACAACACAAAGCTGTGTATAGCCCAACTGACTGACCCAACTGAGCCAATCCATTTTGTTTATTGGAAGTGCTCCTCGTCCCCAGGCTCTCATCTTACTGAAAATCGCAGCTGCCTCAAGGACGGACTGGATTTGTGCGCTGAGGCGTTTTTCATTTTATTTCGTTTGTTTTTATTTACCATTTTGTGAAAACTCAGACTAGATCAACAAAATGCACATTCAAAGTGACTTTTTATCTTGCATGTGTTTAAATGCTTCGCGCTCGAGCAAAGTTTACATGTTAGTTGACATAGCACCGCCTACTCTGCATACTTCAAACATTGACATTGAGAACTTTTTAAAGTAAAGTTTCAAAAAACAATGGTCCAAGAAACGAGAAATGGGTTCATAGAAATCATACTCCAGAGAAATTCTGTGACTGAAAACCGATCAAATACCAAAACGGTGTTGCAGCCCACAGGTTTGAAGAATAATCTAGGACGGGGAATTTACCTACCAACCACAGTTTCTCTTTTCATTTTTAAACCGCGTGATGTCACGTCTGGGGTCAGTGATCCTCTTAAGCCTGTCAGACCAGGTTTACTTTTTGCAGGTATTCTCTTTTGTAGTTTGCTCGTTTCGCTTAAGTCACGGTGAAAATGGTCTACGGTGCAAGCGAAAGAAAAAATACCGGCTAAATATCCTCGTGTGAAGCTTACACCGTGTCAGGGAAGGATGGAGAGGGATTAGAGAAAAAACAAAAACATTTTATACAGGCTGAATTGCCTGAAAAAACCAAGCAAAAAAAGAAGAAATAGAAGAAGAAAACCTTTTCTCTTTTTAGTTGACCATTAAAAGTAAAATACATCCCTTAGCAAGCCAAACTGATCAATCTGAGAAAGCCACGTGTCCAACTCACCCATCTAAAGGAGACCAGTCACGGTTTGATTTTATTTGACCCCTTACGATTTTCAAACATTCTTTTTATCTTTAGCATCGAAGCAGAAAATATTGGCCTTCAGTCCTGAACACCTTGAGTGATGCCACAGACTACAAGTTTGCTCCGCTACGAGCCGATAACCATACATCCCCTTCCCCCTAGTTATTTCAAGTTTTTTTTCCCCTTTGTCTTTTAAAACGTGCTTTTTCCTTGCTTGTGTTGTCTACAATGATAAGAAACTTGTGTGTTTCACGCCCGGTATTGAATTTTTTTTAAACAATTCGAATATATATTTGTTAGTTTCCCTCAAAGTAGAATTACGCAGAATACCGTACATGACATATAAAAAGTCAATTTCACTTACCAGCGTTTTCCCACCACTTATAAGGCCAGTCGATCTGCCGATCCACTTAAAAAGACTCTTGACAGTTATAATAGAAAAAAACAACTTCATTGAAACAACGAAAGCGAGAATTTACCCACGGAAAAAATATTAATGAAAATTGACCCTAACATCAATTTATTTAATTCTCAGAAAGCCGGAAATGGCGATTCTGAGAATTAAGTTTTCCACATTAATTCTTTCTACGCACGCAGGAGCATGTCCAGAGAATCCCCAAAAAAGACAAATAGGAATTAATTCAGAATATGTTGATTTTCCGCCAACTGAATAAACTGAATAAAAGATTGCCATAATTATTTTGGTTAACATCTTTACTCTTAAGATATGGTGTTCTTTACTCTCAGTATTTAAAGAGTAGAATTTAACCAATTCAGTGGTTGTTTTAATTGTAAATTTTGCAAAGCCAGGAGAAGAAAATATCGAAACTTGTAAGATTTGTCTCTTGTATCTAAAAAATTCTCTTCTTTTTCAATATCATCATAAAACAATTGTAAATTTCATAAATTTCGTTTTTGTTTCTAAGGCCTGAACAAAAGATTTGGATTGACTGTAGAACAATAAACTAAGACTTTTCTTCAAACTAGAGTCTTCACCATCATTATCGAGTCAATCTCGTTTCCCAAAGTGCGTGCTGCTGCGAACCAGTCGGCAGCAGTAAATAAACACAAGCCTCATTGTTCTCGCGAAAAGTAAATTGAGACGCGTTTATTACTACTTGATCATAAGTATAGACCGGTAAACGCATTTGTATTGCAAATCTGTTTCATAAGAAAAGGATTATAACGCCTCGCTCGCATACGGCCTGAGGTGCTCCAAAAGTCCCATACATTACTGTAACAACGTTACAGTAAATTGTATGGGACTCTCCAGGATACTTACAGTTCAGGCGATTTGTGTTGCTCTAATGAAAATTAAAATTACTCAGTTTCCTGGTGGATTCCGTCTAAAATTCAATTCTTAGTTTATAAACTGTGCTATCCTTAAGGTAATCCTGTCTTGTCTAAATGACCTACTTTATTTGGGACTGTGATGAAGTCTCGTATTAAAATCTCGACTCTCCGAAGGAGAAGCGCAAATCTGATTTCAAGTCGCATTCTCTTTCTCATATTGGATGAAATGCTGTACTGGACAACACAGAAAGGGTAATATGATACACATATTGACCTTTACGGGTATCGAAGGGCGGGAGGTTATATTGATAGAACCATGCTGCCTTAAATTATTCAAAGGGACACACAGTTTGTTCGGCATTTTAGGATGATCAAAATATCCAAAGCAAAATCGCAGCGATACTCTTGAGGAGTCCACAGTGACGCAATATATCCAGGGCTGAGCTAACAGAACCCTATACAGTGTATTTTTGATTAACTGAAGGCTAACTACACTTCTTTTGTGTTCTACTCCACTCTACTCTACTCTGCTTAGCTTAGCTGTCTGTTTTGAATATTCTCAGCCCTACTCTTATGTAATTTTCTCTTCCCGCGTAGTGGTGAGATCACTCCTCTCCCACCAATGTGACCCGGGTCCAAATCCCGGTGTCGACGCCATATGTGAGTTAAGTTTGTTGTTGGTTCTCTCCTTTGTTCCGAGAGATTTTTCTACGCATCCACGTGCATAATTATGCATAATTTATGAAAGGACAAAAGGGAAATTCCCCGGAGAACATCTCGTGGTCTGAATTAATAGAACAAACCATACAAATGCAAGCTAAATATAGCCTGTACAGAAGGCGCTTGGAGGCAATGGGCGCCTGCTACGCAACCTAAGCTGGAAAGGTCTGTTTGAATCTACGTAACTTTATCCTGAATAAGCGTAAGGTAACAAATATACCACATTAGCGAAAAACGTAACGTTTTCAATCTCTTCAAAGGTATAATAATATGTAGCAAAAATAAAGAAAATAAGCAATGATAACGATCACGATATTGATGATGATGACGATAGTAAAAGTAAAATCCAGTTAAAACAGAAGATTAAGCTCAGATGATTAAGCTGCATGTTCAATGTTGGTTTCTCCCTCCTAATATAATTATGAGAAATTTATATTTTTTGACTGAAAAGACGAACGTGTCGGTTTTTCACAATAACGACTATTGACCACCACAGAAAATGCCCTAACACACCCATAATGTCTCTTTGTTTGTCACCCCAAAGTTTTGCAGAAGTATTGTTTTCAGTTTCTTTTAGGGCTATCTGATCTCCCAAGGGATTGAATCTAAGAGAGGAAATGGCTTTCCCCGGGAGCAAAGAAAACTGTTCGCAATTAAAGGTGGGTGTCCGTACAGCGGGGTTCGAGTGTCATAAAATTTATTTTCTCTCAAAGGGATTCACTACAATTACACTTACAGTCAAACCAGGTCAAGCGTTCCCGTCGCTAACAAACTAATGAATTCATTAATGGAAAAATGATTTCGTTTGTTGATTCAATAATCCATTCATAAAATGAATAATCCAACGGTCAAATTGTACCTCGATTCAATAATCAAATGTTGGTTTGGTTTATGAACAAAATCTACCTGTTCTTTATTCTTGTCTGTTGTGTTCAATCGTATTTGCTTCCCTTTTCCAGCCGTTTACGATTGCGTTTTTCATTGCCTTTAATCAAAATAACAGCTAGAATAGACAGACCGCAAACGCAAAGAAACTGACAAAGGCCGAGGATCGAAATCCACCAATCACCGCACATACACTGACCTCAGTTTGACCGTCGTGTTTTCTAAGAGGTCAGGCCTAGGTCTGTTGCACTGATTATTGGCAGCAAACTGGCGTACATGTAACAGTTTGTTTGGGTTTGAACTTCAGAACTCGCCAGCACTCGACTCTCAGAAAAAAAAAAGGAAAAAACAAAATTCTGAGGTCAACTTGTGGAAAGTGTAATTTTTCAAAAAACAGTAATCGAATCAACATTCGATTATGGAATCGAGGCTAAATATGACTATTGGATTGTTCATTTTATGAATGGATTATTGAATCAACAAACGAAATCATTTTTCCGTGAATGAATTCATTAGTTCATTAGGGACGGGAACGCTTGACCTGGTTTGACTGTAATCGCACTCAAGTTAAAGGAAAAAGTAAAGGAAGGTAGAAACTTAATGTATACTTTCCATTCTCGTCAACATCGTCGTTGTCATAACCGAACTCGAAAGACTTCTTAACCATCTGTTGATGAGTATACACAGGACAAATTGGTACAATGACGTCATCTTTGTTGTGTCCGATTGGTGCATCGTAACTTGAAAGAACCGAAGCGTTCTTCTTGAACTTGCGAAGCCATTTCTCATAAATACGATCTACAAAGAAATGATGAAGAGGAAAGATGAGGTCGTTTGACGCTGAAGGTTCATTCCTCATGGCTCCACTCAAGACTAAGTGATTCTGGTTATGTAAGGTCTGGACATCTGGCAAACGACAACCGGTCTTTGTACTGGCGTAGCGTGACTCTTTGCCATTGTTTGGCAGGTCAAAGTTTTCAAGCCGGAGTGCAAAGTTGACTTCTTCTTTGGTTGGAAATGTCATTGTATATCCCCGTTTTCTCACTTTTTCTTCCATTATTTCCTTCTCAGTGATCAGTTCCAAACCAGATTTCCTGTTGGTTTGGTGATACATCTTTGTCCGGGAATTGGTTTCTTCACTACTGCAATGACGTACCAGTTGTCAAAGTATTTGCCCTTCTAGTTCCATCAGCTTGGTTTGTTACACTAAGAAGCTCTTCAGAACAAATAACTGGCTAACATTGTGTTTTACTTTCCCAATAAGGAATAGCGAGGTTTTCATCGTTACCAATTTCCTGCAAGGTTCTGTCCTAAGTCAACATGTACAGTCGACACCACTATTTATCAGACACAGGTCCGAATGTTTTTTAAAGCTCACTCCTTAGGCATTTGAACAACCACTAATTTTCAGAAACAGGTCTAAATCGAAACACTTGGGACCATCAGATTTATGTGTGATAAGCACGGTTTCAGACGGTTGCTCTGTCAAAAGTTATTTTCTTATGAGCATTAGGTTGGATTGATGTGAGACGAGTACAAGAAGAAGTAAAAGTAAACGCTGCAGTAACATGCTTAAGATCGTTACGTTTTGTTGGCTTTGTCAATAAAAACTCTTTGCAATCTTCAGCGCCTTTCGTTTTTGTCGACAAATGCGCTCTCCACATCAAGCTAAACCAAGCGACATTCATTAAAAAAAAAACTCAAGTTAAATGTACCAGTTTTGTCTCTTAACAATTATTCACAAGATAGTCCTATAATTAACCGCAGACTGGCAGTGTTTTAGTCACTGAAGACTTGTGATATTTCCACTCTCAAACTTAATCCACTGAACGACCACACAATTCTTAGAAGGGGGTAAACTTCCGCATTGTCTTCGGGATTTCCTTAGAAAACAAAGGCTACTTACTTTGCATAGGTGGGAGATAGGCTAGACTGTTTCAGAACAACTTCTTAGTTTGCAAAGATCAAAGTATTGCTTTTAACTTTGTTCAGAAATTCTGAACAAATTTTTAATTTTTTTCTGTCTTGATGAAATGAGAAAGCTACGGAAGCTTATAGGTGCCATTACACTGCAAAACAGTCGGTTTTTTTCTCAAAATCAGTAAAGAAATCGGTAAAGCGTGGCGTAAGAGTCTTACGCACGCGAAGCGCGGGAGCCTCACACGCCTGTAGGGCGTGTGAGGCGAGAGAAAGAAAACCGACTGTCCGTTTTCCATACAATGAGTTCGTTCCGACCAGAGGGTTCAAAAATGTCGTCGAGCTGTCAAAAATCTGTTCGCAACTCCGCTCTTAACGCTGTAATCCAGTAATTCTAAAGCAGTTTTCAGCGTTGGTTCTCTGTGAAATGTAGTGTATAGTGAAATGTAGTATATATAGTGGAGGATCAAAAATGAGTGGAAGTGGTAGTACGACAACAAAGCCTGTAACTGCTCCTCGAAGAGGGAGAAAGCCGAAAGAGCCGAGCGCTTCGGATAAATTGTAGAATGTGCGGCTGTTGTTTCAAAACACAGTTCGGCAATTGTACAAGTGGATGGATAAGCTCGGAAAATGTGTTTGTTGCGCCTACCAGAAAAGGGGAAACGTTACCACAGTGGGCCGACCGACTGAAAAACGAACTTTTCGTTGGCCTCGAGGAAGGAGAATCTTTCTCCACAAGAGTTTGCTCTCCGTGCGGAACAAAGGTTAGAAACTGCCCCGAAAAACTGCACGGCGATGCTTTCGCAAATTAGAGAAGAACTGAACACGCCAACTGACAATGATCAATTATTGCGATTGAAAAGAATGAGTAAATCCTCTCATTCCAATCCACGTCTTGGTGATTTAGCTCTGTAAATCACTATCTGTGAGAATTTAAAATCCTGCTAAAAAACGCTAACGAGCTGGGCCCAGCGTGACAAAACATTGCAGGAAAAAGTCACATTCACGGACACAAAGAAAATCGCCGAAAATTATTCAAATCCAGGGGGCACTTTAAAGAAATAAAGCAACCTAAAACCCTTAAGCCGCAATGAAGAGTTTTACTTTTCTAAAGGGGCCTAAAAAGAAAATGCTCTTGCATCAGAGGGCAAATCATG
>CALNXK010000327.1:137500-142500 GCA_942486035.1 Porites lobata
TCATTTTAAGGAAATTCAGTAGCCTGATTGGTCTTCCTTATCTGTTTGTTTGTTGGTTCATGCACTGTTAGCCTGCGTGGCAGGTATTTTAAAGGGAAGAAAAAGGGTAAGACAAAAGGAAGGGAACATTCATTTATCCTCCTCTCTTCCCTCGCGCGCCCTTTATCCGGCTACTCGCGCGTTCTGTATCCAGTTACTCACTTTATTTGGCTACTCGCGCGCTCTTTATCTCCTTGCGCGTCCTTTATCTAATCGCGCGCCTCAGTCCCCCCTCTTTGCTATTGCAAAGCAAATATGTGTGAATCCAGATTCGTGTGATTTTGTTGGAAAATTACAAATACAAAAACAGCAAGGCATTAAGAATATCAAACATACAGAAAACTCGACGAATCAGACATCTCTTTTATTGTCGAGTGCTTATCGACAGAATTAGAGAAACTAAAAAGTTTCTAAGCTCAATATCTAACGCCAAACGTTTACTTTCTAGCTACTTTTATTTTAGCAACTGATGAACGTTATGTTTAGTACTAATTCGATACTAGTAACTGTGTTGCTAAGCAACTTCGTCACTTAGATTATTTGATTAATTTACACAATGGCAATTTTGAAAGTTTCATTAACAGCTCTTATCAGTCTCACACCACACGGAACCGTGCCAGCGAAGGAGTCACGTCAACATGAAAAGAACGGGCCTGACATTTATTTTTACGATAACTACATACCATTAAAAATACATGCATAAGTGGAAAAGAAAAATACTTTGTATCGCTTTAAACCAGAAATCCACCATACAGGATTCGTAAAGATTTTTGGATCCAAAATTCAAGGCTTTTTTCGGTTTTTTTCTTCCAAAACAATAATTTATTTTTCCAGACTCAAGGTTATCAAATAGGTGTTCAATAAAGACCTTAAAAAAGGCAGGAACAAAGCTTTTTTCAGGATGCACCGCAAACATACGGTCAAGATTGAGTAAGATTTGACCAAAACGAAAACAATTCCACTTAGCAAGCACTCGATGTAGTATAGCTTTGAAGAAAAAAAAAACTTAAGAGCCAATGTCTGTAATTTTCGAGAATCGGTTGACAGTCGTGAATTTTTGAATTTCTTCAGATTTTGCTCAAATAATCTCTATAGTACCCTAATTTCAAAAATCACGTTAAAACTTGTATCAGCTTTTTATTTTTTCAGGAATCAGGCACAGTTTGAAAAACTCTAAATCGGCGTTCTTTCGAGTATGAAATTAGCGAAAATGGAGCATTTTCTTCGCGCTCGTAGATAAAAACGGAATAATATCTCTAGATGAAATCAAGTCACAAAACAGACACATATTTTTACTTTATAATTCAGCAGTTAACTTTAAATAAACCGTTTAAATGTGACTGTACCGGCCCCAAGAAGAAACACGGTTTCAGCACTTTTCAAAAATGGCAAATTTGACCTAACTTCACCATCGTAAAAACCCGGTTGGTACACGGAATTTTAATATGAAACAAGAACTGTATTAAAGCATATCCTTTGCTGTTGTTTGTGTTAAAATGTTTCTGGCGGCATTCCAAATGCGCACCGTGGAGAGACCAAAACCTGAAGGGTATTTTGACACCAGGAAAGCGCGTGCAACAAGCAAGTTTCAACGCTTGGAATATTAATCCTTCGCAAACCTAAGTTACTACGACATTTAAATCCTAGTTAGAGTTGTAACGGTTTCAGATTATATTTCGGCGTTTCTGTTTGGTTTAACATGATTCCTTTCAACTGATTTTTGCGATAAACCATAATGAAGAGACGAATACGCAGTTCAAATCACAGTTAGTAGAGGAGAATATTGTCGAAATACTCGCTTGCTATAGTTTTAATCGTATTGAAACCTTAATAACAGAAAAGTTATTAACTTACCTGAATTTAAATGCTAGACGGGGTCACAGTACGGCTAACTAAATTCTGCATCACGGCAGAATCGAAGTTAAGTTTGTATATGTTTTCAATCTGTCAACACGAGAGAAGATGACATTCCGGAAGTGCGTGCGCGAAACGCGCCGGAAAAGAAATTCCTGGTATAAGTGTTTTACGGTGCAAGTCTTTGTTGTATCTTCGTATAGAATCGCGCACATATTCAAACTTGGTTTGTGGCGCCTGTGGCCCCAGTAATGCTGAATGTATTGCGATCATAGAAAAGATGTCGTGAGTCACTTGGTATGCTCCTGACTTGTTAATCACGTGAGTATGTAGGGCAATAACCAAACATCGACCCGACCATGCTAATGATAAAAGTAAGGTTTTCTGCATTTACGTTAGGTGATCTTTGTTTGATCCACAAAATTGGCGCATGAAAATATGAGTTTTTCCTCACCAACTCTAAATGTTTGGTTCCGGGTAGCGGTGCAACAAATCACGTGGTACCGTTCTAGATCAACCTACTGGCTGCTCATAGAGGGGTCCATAAAGGTACATTGATTGATGACTCTGTATGGCCTGAACTGAAAATGATATACGCAGACGTTTTCTGAGCGACGAATGTGCAGCTTTGACACTCCTCTTTCGTCTCGAAAATAGACGAGCACGCGAGCTCTACTGGTCAATAAATCCCCCGCGGCTTTTATTTTCATACGCAAAATCGACGATCTCCAAAGAGAAAATAGATCGACGATCTCTAATGAAAAAGTAGAGGGTCTGTGAACAGGCTACGAAGGTGCTTGCTATTATTTTAGTGAACTTTACAAGAGGTCTCAGGTGATTATGCTAACGTCATGAAAAGTCTACTTTAGGTAAGGAGGAGGAGATGAGTGGGTTGGTTGGCATTGGGTTCTCCATTAGGATCAACCCTACACATACAACAATTCGTGTCTTTATCACTACATTTAGAGCTAGCAGACTTTGTTTGATTCACAAAATTGGCGCATAAAAATAAAAGTTTTTCCTCACCACCGCTAAATGTTTGGTTCCAGGTGGCGGCAACCTCGTCCCCAGGGTTTTTCCCTTAAAAAATGGGTGGGGCGGCATCGGGTGGCATCGGCTGGTCACGCTGTCCCCTCGTACACCCTAAAATCCTGGGTGTAATAAATTAGCGCTATGTGAAAAGCTAAAATTACGCGTAACCTCACAGCGCGCGATCTTGGGCGGCCTTTTATATCTCTTGAGGATTAACGAAAAGTTTTACAAGGTTTCCTTTTTGACACAGATACTGGCTATGGTATTTTTTTGCTTTCCTCCGATTTCTATGAAGGGGACAGCGAGCGGTAACATTTGTAAAACTTCCTTTATGGTGCGATATAAATGACAAACAACCTATCGTACATGCATAAAGTTTGTACTGGAAAAGTTCGTTTTCGCGACTCTTTTGATCTTTTATTTTATTTCTTGCGGAGTGGACCGCCGTACACAACCTAGTTCCATTCACCTTAACTCTCAGCCATATCATCATAGCGATACGCGCTGGTTTAGACTTATCTTGTATGACCTGTATTTTTTAAAAATTCATCTCTGGCACCCAGGGTATCAAACGACTGGTAACAAAGAAAGACTTGGGTCCATTTAAAATTTACATAGTTGTAGTTGATTCCAATCGATCGGTCAATCTTCCCTTTAATATAAGGAAAATCCTTTGTACTTATCCTCGGAAGAGAAGAGAACTTCAAATGTTTCTTCAAATGTTTCAGATCGGCGACCTGTCATCGTTCCTGGCTGGAGGGCTGACTTGCATCCGGCGCGGAGATTTGTTTGTTTCATGGTTGGGTTGTAGAGAAGACCAGACTCCATAAAACATTTTGATGAATTAAGTTCAATTTGTTTAAATTCACTGCAGATCCTAGAGGCAAAGGCCCGCATTTTTGTTTGACATTGGACAAAATCACTTTCCGCTTGATGATCGTACAGTAATTCCACAGTCACGATGAATTTCTGAAGTGCCACTCGATAACAGCTTGTCTCAACTCTGAAGCATTTGACATATTTTGTACGTGACAACGTAGAGCCGGTACGCCCTTTCATAAACTTGTAGCATTTGAATAATACGCAATTAAATGGATCTTAAGCTTTTGAATCGCACAGACGCGAAAATATTGACATACAGTTCGCGATATTATTATTTTCCATTGTTGCTCCGTTCGACTTCTGTCAGCGCAAAACCAGCGGGTTGCATATAAATTAGCTTCTCAGGAATATTTAGGCTGTGCACGTGACCAGCTGATGCCAGGGCCTTTTCCCGCCCCACCCATTTTTTAAGGGAAAAGCCCTGGGGACGAGGTTGGGGTGGCGGAGAACAAATCACGTTGTACCGTTTCAGAACAGCCTGCTGGCCATGCTGGCTGCTCATTTAAAAAGGGGTCTGTAAAGGCACATTAATTGATAACTCTGTGCGGCCTGAAGAAAATTATATACGCAGACGTTTTCTGAGCGACGAAGGTGCTGCCTTTACACTTCTTTTTCTTTTCGAAAATGGCCACGGACTTCTCGCCTCGCTCCTCTCAGCTAGGCGGTGGTTTTTTCTGAGAGATACCACCACGAAGTAGTTTTAGCACACGTCACTTCAGGTGCAGACCTAGGAAAAGGGCATTCTCCATCTGAAATTTTAAATCGAAATGAAAGGCTGTTTTCAGCCTTCAAGATCTCTCTTCTCCGCAACGTATTTGGTTGAAAGATAGTACGTAAAATGGCTGAGGCACTTTAAAGCATTTTTTCATTTACGCGACGGACTTCGACGTTATGAAAAAGAACTTGTCAGTGAATTGGTTTATTTTCTAGCCTGCGAACAAGTGCCGGGGGGATGGTGGCGGATAGAGCCAGGTGACTACTTTTTTTTTTCAGGCGGGAGCTAACAGTACGTGCATTCTGGTCTACCCCATACTGTGTAGACCGGCCTTTAAGGGCCTCTCTTCGGGGGGCGAGGGATCAGTACAATTCGTCAACAGCAGGTTGAGGTCTCGCCAGAAGTTGCCCTTGCTGAAGAGGAGCAAAGCAATACTACTTTCAGTAATTTAAACATGTTAAATACTTGTATTTCGCTC
>CALNXK010000327.1:152500-155000 GCA_942486035.1 Porites lobata
TTCTCTAGCTAAGCCGCCGGACTATTTTCAGTTGTGTGCTCAGTGCCCAGATCTTCGAATAGAAACGAGGCTGGAGGTGATCTTGTTTTGTTACAAACCTTTCTGTTTTTCTGATGTAAACAGTCCTGTTTATAAGCTTGTTAGCATAAAAATAACAAGGCTGATTTGCGCGTAAAAGGCAGGAAGGTATGTAAAGAAACAAAGTCGCCTCCATCAATGTTTCTATGCAAAGCCGGGAGCATCGCGAACATAACAGAAAAAAAAAGTGTAAAATGGCCAATCGTATATTTAACTCGTCACTTAAATTCTTAATTCTTAGAAACGAATGCTTTTAGTAATGTAAATTGTATTTCAAACTATAAATATCTATCCCGTACACTGTAGATCCGTACATATCCGGAGAAAAAGCAGACATTTGGGGACGCCATCAGTGCATGGTTTCCCCGCGAAATGATGTCTGAGGGAAGAGCGCAGAAATTCCATGCTGATCACGTGTCACTACCCATAACTGACTACTGCTTCTGAATGGTTGAAGCGAATTTCCCTTGCCGCACGACCAATCAGAATTACTACCCAGA
Organism: Porites lobata; assembly: GCA_942486035.1. Taxonomy (NCBI): domain Eukaryota; kingdom Metazoa; phylum Cnidaria; class Anthozoa; order Scleractinia; family Poritidae; genus Porites; species Porites lobata. The sequence goes on from CALNXK010000327.1 coordinate 153,079, forward strand.
TATGGGTAGTGACACGTCAGCAGTATGACATTTCTGCGCTCGTTCCTCAGTTGTCATTTCGCGGAGAAACTAGAAGTAGTGTCGCAAATTCGGCTGTATTCACAGACAGAACAGGAAAAAATACGGCTAGCTTATACAATAACCATTAATCAAGCAATTCCGATCTTATAAAGTAATAGGGCCCTTACGAAATCGTGACAACGGTAACGTCACGTCACGTACCTATTGTCACGATTAAGACGTATGATTTAACTGCTCCAGGTTCTCAATGATATCTCCCATGCTGGGTCTCATTTTTGCATCATGTTCAATACACCACAGTATCAGCTCTCCAAAGTTCTTGTTAGTTAACTGTCTCACTATATCCTCGCGATTTTCAGGTTCTGGTGGTTCCCCGGTACACATTTCACAGAAGAGGACTCCAAAACTGAAAACATCAATCTAAACCAACAAAACAAAATACTTGAATTAAAGTATATCTTCACCCTGGATGATCACGTTTTTACCAAGGCAGAAATTTTCTTCCTGTGTTCCTGTTACGCTACAATAGAAAATGAAACGTTAATTCACATTTTCACTATCTCTGTTGTGGGTAGAAGCCTGACAATGTAGCTAAGCCGACAGCCTCAAAATATACTTCTCCCAGGAAACTGCAAACAGCCAATAATTAGCACAGACGAAACTAAACTTTTGTCAAGTCCGCCTGTGAAACAACGCCAAAATCCTTGTTCTGGGCCCCCACCTGTGTACCTGGATTTGAGTACGCGACATGATTAACCTGTTGAAAATGCCACTATCGATTTGCCAACCATATTGAAAGGAAATTCGAAACGCACTTCCGGTAATTGGTTGAGTCCGCTGGGAGCCCAGAACAAGGATATCGGCTCGGCTCCGTAAAACGTTACCGACCAAGGAAATTACGTATGCGACGCTGGCTGCAAATACTCCACTAAGAACAGTTGCAGTGAAGTTTAACTTTCCTAAAGCCTCTGTGATGGAGGCAAAAGCTGCTAAATTTCAGTCAATGTCTAGATACTGCCAGGTTTCATTTTCTGCGGTTTTCTAAGATAACCACATTAACGGATTACCAGTCTATCAATATAATTTTACAGAAAAATGATTGGAACAAATAGAGATGTCCTTAGAAGCGGTACATACATGTACCGTGAATCCTCTATGAAGCCCCACTCTAATGAGCCTCCTTTTTGGGAGAAGAAAGTTATTAAGCCCCCCCCCCCTCCCCTCCCCTTCCCTCCCAATATTCTTAGATGGTAGACTGTATTAATTGATTACCATTGTAACACTTCATGTGGACTTATCCGGTATGGTTTATTCACCTTCTGGAAGTTCGGATTTGTTTTTACAGTGGAACCTCTATTCAGGCGACACCCACGGGACCAAGTAGAGGTTCCTCTGTAGTCTTCCCCTGCAAGACGTCCAACTTCATTTGCCTGAGCTTTTCTACTTTGCGTTCTACTCCTTTATGGAGAGTTCATACCATCATCTTCGCTACATAAAATAAGCCCCCCCCCCCTCCCCTTTCTATTAAGCGCACCCACTCAAACGTGCTTGAAATAAATAAGCCCCCAAAAGGCTTAATAGAGGAATTACGGTTTGATCATTTTGGGAGCTCACCTCCATGCAAGCGTTTATTAAAAGCAGTGACGTAATTCTTAGTTGTATATAGCTTAAATAACTAACGGAGAAGCTGCAAAAGATACCGGTAGTTAGCGTTGTTCATGTTCAGACAATTGTTCAAACTATACTGTGTTTTTTTTTAAAGGAAAGTCATTACCCTTTACTTTACAATTAAATTCCATAGAACAGACTCACCGCCACTGTTTGCCCCGAAGGATAACGAATTTCAGGCGCCTCATAAATCTGAGTTCCGGGATGAGCTGTCATGGTATCCTGAAGAAATT
>CALNXK010000327.1:160000-162500 GCA_942486035.1 Porites lobata
TTGATCTATGGTTTTTGACGTAATGCGCATGATCAGTACACAAATCCGCTGGCAAGATCCTTGCTGATCGCTTTGCAAGTTGTGAGAACATCGTTTGGATTTCATTTAAGAGAATGTATGGGAAGTAGCTTCCCCCCGGTATAGTGTATATTAAGGATGTCGTCTTTTTACGTGCCACACCATATGATCTTGGAGCGTTTCATATTTTGTCTATTCCCAAGTGTAATACAACATCATATGGACTAACATGGGTCAGATATTTAGGGCCTAACTTCTGGAATTCCCTCAAAGATAATATAAGATTATCTCAGGATCTTAGTTCTTTCAAAAACATAATATTCAAAATTGACTTTGCTGGTATGAGGTCATTATTATATCTTTCTTACGTTCAATTTCATTTTTTTTTTAAGTGTTCAGTATTTTAGGCATTTTGTAGCTTTAGTACTTTTTGCTCGCTAAAACTAGCACGAGGGTGCTATATATTGCAAGCGAGTATCAATAAAGATTCTATCTCTGTTGCTAGGATTGGCAGTGTTGGCTGCAAAACAATTTACTAGATTTATATATGACACACGTCTTACAAACCGCTAGGATCAGCAATGATGAAAGAGTACTGTATAATGATAGAGACACTGATGGGAAGGTTACCAAGCCATTTACTAGGTTCATATCTGACACACGTTTTACATACTGCTAGGATCAGCAATGATGAAAGAGAACTGTATAATGATAGAGACACCGATGGGAAGGCTGCCACGCCATTTACTAAGTTCATATGTGACACACGTTTTACATACTGCTAGGATCAGCAATGATGAAAGAGTACTGTATAATGATAGAGACACTGATGGGAAGGCTGCCACGCCATTTACTAAGTTCATATGTGACACACGTTTTACATACTGCTAGGATCAGCAATGATGAAAGAGAACTGTATAATGATAGAGACACTGATGGGAAGGCTGCCACGCCATTTACTAAGTTCATATGTGACACACGTTTTACATACTGCTAGGATCAGCAACGATGAAAGAGAACTGTATAATGATAGAGACACTGATGGGAAGGCTGCCACGCCATTTACTAAGTTCATATGTGACACACGTTTTACATACTGCTAGGATCAGCAATGATGAAAGAGAACTGTATAATGATAGAGACACTGATGGGAAGGCTGCCACGCCATTTACTAAGTTCATATGTGACACACGTTTTACATACTGCTAGGATCAGAAATGATGAAAGAGTACTGTATAATGATAGAGACACTGATGGGAAGGCTGCCACGCCATTTACTAGGTTCATATGTGACACACGTTTTACATACTGCTAGGATCAGCAATGATGAAAGAGAACTGTATAATGATACAGAGACACTGATGGGAAGGCTGCCACGCCATTTACTAGGTTCATATGTGACACACGTTTTACATACTGCTAGGATCAGCAATGATGAAAGAGTACTGTATAATGATAGAGACACCGATGGGAAGGCTGCCAAGCCATTTACTAGGTTCATATGTGACACACGTTTTACATACTGCTAGGATCAGCAATGATGAAAGAGAACTGTATAATGATAGAGACACCGATGGGAAGGTTGCCAAGCCATTTACTAGGTTCATATGTGACACACGTTTTACATACTGCTAGGATCAGCAATGATGAAAGAGAACTGTATAATGATAGAGACACCGATGGGAAGGCTGCCAAGCCATTTACTAAGTTCATATGTGACACACGTTTTACATACTGCTAGGATCAGCAATGATGAAAGAGAACTGTATAATGATAGAGACACTGATGGGATGGGGCTGCCACGCCATTTACTAAGTTCATATGTGACACACGTTTTACATACTGCTAGGATCAGCAACGATGAAAGAGAACTGTATAATGATAGAGACACTGATGGGAAGGCTGCCACGCCATTTACTAGGTTCATATGTGACACACGTTTTACATACTGCTAGGATCAGCAACGATGAAAGAGAACTGTATAATGATAGAGACACTGATGGGAAGGCTGCCACGCCATTTACTAAGTTCATATGTGACACACGTTTTACATACTGCTAGGATCAGCAATGATGAAAGAGAACTGTATAATGATAGAGACACTGATGGGAAGGCTGCCACGCCATTTACTAAGTTCATAGGTGACACACGTTTTACATACTGCTAGGATCAGCAACGATGAAAGAGAACTGTATAATGATAGAGACACTGATGGGAAGGCTGCCACGCCATTTACTAAGTTCATATGTGACACACGTTTTACATACTGCTAGGATCAGCAATGATGAAAGAGAACTGTATAATGATAGAGACACTGATGGGAAGGCTGCCACGCCATTTACTAAGTTCATATGTGACACACGTTTTACATACTGCTAGGATCAGCAATGATGAAAGAGTACTGTATAATGATAGAGACACTGATGGGAAGGTTGCCAAGCCATTTACTAGGTTCATATGTGACACACGTTTTACATACTGC
>CALNXK010000327.1:172500-180000 GCA_942486035.1 Porites lobata
AATTGCATTCCTGGACAACCTTAGGATGGACAAACGTTAATGCGCTTGTACAATCTTGAAAATGGAAAATGGTTTGAACTCGCCTTGCTTCATATCCACTACAATACGGAAATTGACTTTGATGAAGTAATCAGCCGATTTGCAAGGATTCATCCGCGCGAGGAGAATGCAACTGGCCAATATCCTGTCTGAATGACTCAGAAACCAGGGAAAAGGGTGTGTAGGGAGTTCAAATCCGAAAAATTTTCCGGGGGAGCATGCCCCCGGACCTCCCTAGAGACTTACGCTTTCGGCGATCGTTTAGAAAATCGTTAGTAGTTATCCTGGATCAGCGCCTGTACCTCATATCCTTACCCTCGTTATAATTTTAACACTTATAGGTTTTGAAAGACGATGTCACGCACAGGGACGTCGTTTCCTTTCAAGTCATTTCACCATGTGCAGCAGCAAGTTTATCATTTAAGCACTCTGGAAATCTTTAAAATAAAAGGCTGACAGAATGATCTGTCGGTATGTATACTGTACATGTATACTAAACACAAAACTACATGGAAGGTGCTTTGTACGGTATTTAAGCACGAATTTGGTTTTGCATCTCTCTGACACGTGTAAGGAGAGATTTTCCATTTATTCTTTATTTGATTCGAATTTCATATCTAGCTTTTAAATATTCCCTTTGAAGTTGTGTTAGCCGTAATTTACATTGAATTTGCATTGAGTTGTTTTAGTTCCCTTAAATTATGCACATTTTACTTCAATGTTTACTTTTAAAAGGATAATTTGTTTCTGAATAATTATACAGCTTAGTCATTGAATAACTAGATCTTTCGCCTGTTCAAATACCAACCGTTCGTAGTTTTTAGTTTTGACATTTTGAGGGATCCTGAGCAAAGGAAACTCGAATTATTTTACACAGCTTTCTTTGTAAACTTCCTAAATTCAGTTGCTTGACTGACATTTAATTTGAGCTATTTAGTTTAGCATATGAAGTTTTAAACTGAGTTTGTCCAGATTTGTTTTCGCTGTTCACCTGATTTTATTCAGCCTTCTTTCCTTTTGTTTTGTGATGTTGTAGTGGGTTGATCGGTTGTTATAAATAGAGCACTGATTATTCCTGTTTTTCGATTTACATTGCGGGCCGGAGTTACAGGCTTGTACGATTTTACATTGCGGATTTAATTGATTGTACAAGTTACGTTAACGAGCGGAAGATTAAACTGTTGAAGTCCAAGCTTGAGTCCTGTACTGTTTCCAGTTGTAGCAGATCCGGTACCTTGGAATTGTGACGAGTTCCTTTCCCGCTTGCCAAGCGAGTTGCGAGTTAGTTTTCCCCCTTGTTGTTCTTACGCCGACGTCTTCCGAGTTCTCTTTACGCTCAATTCCCCGATTCGTTGCTGGAAGGGCAAAGCCTATCGTCACAGTGGTTAGAGAAACAGTGCAGCTTCAACTGGAACACTTGAGGACAAAGCAGTTACGACAAGCTTAATGGTTCGTGGCTACGCTATGTAAATCCGTTGGAGCGCTGATAAAAAGCTTTTAGTCGCCCAAGTACACGAGTAACACCTATTTGTTGACCTATACGCATTCTGTGAAGAAAGTGAAGAGAGTATTAACGAAGACTTTGCCAAGATATTATTTGAGGAGCCGCAAGCGCTACGCTCCCCTTTTTAAGCCTGTTGTGTCCGTAGCAGACTAAGAAACACAAGCTGACTTATCGGACGAAGATCGTGAAGCTTTATTTGCTGAGTTACCTTTTCATTTTCTTTCAAGCCCCGAAAGCGATACCGAAGTTGAAGAGCATATAAATACGAGTCCAAGTTATACGTATCCAATCCCACAAGTTCCAGAGACATCCCGACGTTCAACCGCATTCTGTACCCCCACTCAAGGTGAAGTTACAGATTTTGATCTCCGAGATATCAGCGTCGATAGCAACGACGAATCCTTTGTGTGTCCGAGCGACACTGAAGAACAACTTCGTGACTCCTACACACCCCGGACTTGTTCCGAACGATCGTATCAGTTCAGCCCATTTTATATTGAACATTCAAAAGAAGAAAGTATTGATTCCGATATTGACGACAAACCACACCAGTCTCCTAACCGTAGAAAGAACTCCGTACAGTTACCGCCTTTGGTGATTAATTCACCCGCCGATTTAATCAAACTTGTTCCTCGAAGATCGTTCCCTGAGAGGGCCAATCTCACCGAGGACTCATTTGAATCAAACACCAGCGAAGACGAGGCTCCGAATCAGGCCACAAGCCAGTTTACAAAAGGCGTTAACGAAGACCTAGTGAAAACCAAAAACACTTGGAGTACCCATCCGATGGCTGCGAGTGATCTTACAGATTTCCAAACTCAAATGCTTGAGTTACAAAAGCAAATGTGCGACCAGATAAAGGATCAGGTTGTTCTTCCTGAGCCAACCTTAATAAAGCCAACTATATTTCATGGCTACGAAAATGAGAATGTGGACAGATGGTTGCAGCGTTTCGCACTTTATTTGGCAAATAAATGAATTCATGAAACTAGCAAACAAGCAGCCATCCAGTTAGCCCTTCACCTCTCCGGACCAGCTGAATCTTTCTACTATAATTTGTGCAGCACCGTACAAGGATCCCACGTAGAGTTACGTAAGGCTTTACAAGAACGCTTTGCTCCTGCACATCGCTCTCTACGCCTTCGACAGGCGCTTTCTATTCGGCGCCAAGGGCCGCAAGAACCCATTGAAAAGTTTCTAGCCGATTTAAATGAAAAATTCAGCTGCTTGAATCTACGCGATGAAGATAAGTTAAGTTACTTGATTCAGGGATTACGAGCTGACACCCAGGCCGAGGTATTGAAGAAGGAGCCAAAAACGTATGCCGAAGCTGAGGATACAGCACGACTTATCTATTCAATCCAACAATCTTTGTTCCAGCGTCGTGAAGAAGATATCGCACGGATTGTGCACCAGAGCTCGGTCAATCAACTACCGACACAAACAGGCCCAGGAGACAAGAAACTGCAGGGAATCATAGAACAAAACAACGCTGTTTTAGCTGAAATAAGCGCTTCCATTGGCCAGTTAAAGAAACAGACGATCGAGCCAAAAGTGAGTTTTGCTCCGAAAAACAGCAATAGTCAGTCTTCAGTTGCTGCACTCGGGAGTCCATATAACCCTAAGAGCGACATCCAAGAGTTGAAAGAACTCCTTCTGGATAAGATTCAGTCCCTTGATCAACACTTTGATGCTCGTATACGAGGTCTAGCTCGAAGAAATGAAGGTCAGCGTGAAGAAATTCCTTGCCAAAGGACAAGAGATGGTCAGCCACGCTGTTTCACCTGTGGACGAACTGGCCATGTCGCAATCGACTGCCCCGAACCCAGAGAGCCAAGCCCTCACCTGCTGCCTCAAGAATCATTTCCCGCTCGCAGATTTAATTATCAGCCACATTACAGTTATAATCAACCACGAGATAATTATCGAATTTCGCCACAGCAACACCGACGTGATCTGAACTTAGCAGCACTTAATGAACACTCATCCAATGAAGATTTCATTGCAGAAGTGGAGCGAAATACGAGCAGCCAAGTATCTAATGATTCACAAGAACCCTTCCACAAAAATGGCAAAATAATGCAGAACGCGAGTGTCAACATCATTTCTAGTGAAGCTGTCATGTTTTCCAAACAAAAGTCTCGAAACTCCAAAAATTTGCGTGGAAGAGTAACACCTCGCCCACCACCCTTTTCAGGCAAAAGAAATCACACGTGTCAGTACATGAAGCCCACTGCCAAACGCGAAACTCAACCACACCTTGGTTACGCTCCAGGACCTGCGAGAACCCAGGAAAATAATGTCGAGAATATTAGAGAAGAAATCAAGTCCTATTTAGCCACAGCTCTACATCTATTTGAGCAACTACCAAGTGGGCCCAAAACAACGGGACCTCCTGGTACCCAGCCTAACGAAGCTCAGTCCTCCCGTGTTGTAGTCCCGCACTGCACCACCCCCCGGTTACCACGTTCTCCAACTGAATCCACGACCCTCAGTGTTCACAACAGAGACAAGCTCCCTTCATTTTCAGCCAAACATTTTGAAGAGATTCCAAGTGCTGTAGAACAATCCTTGTTTCCTGACCCCTCCAAGTTCACGATAAACGGTCGAGATAGTTCACCTCGGCCACAGCAAGTTATCGGGTTACCACACAAAGAAAACGCTTCGAAGCAGTATCCTTCATTAGAAGAGCATCGCACCAATGTCATACCAAGTTCCCTTTGTCCCGTCCCAGTCAGCTCTCAGTCTCACATTCAGTCATCTCCGCTCCAGAGTAGTAATAACGTTGTCAAAGAAAGCTCACAGGCTAAGCCTAGAGATCTGACCGTCAGTGCACAATTGAATGGGCAAAGCATAAAAGCACTTGTTGACACCGGAGCTGCAATTAGCGTAATTGACAAAGAAGTCCTGCAAGAATTCTACAAGGAACAATTTCCTAAACTCCAGACTGACAACTTGGGAGATGTAAAAACCGTGAGTGGCGAAGCTTTGCCTGTCCTGGGTATGTTCACGACCGCTTTAGACATCGCCAATGGAAGTTACTCATGCACCTTCATAGTGGTTCAAGATCTCCCTTATGACGCACTTCTAGGAAGAGATTTCCTGCGAGAAAATGGAGCCATTATCAATCTAAAGGAGAGTACCTTACAATTGGATGGCAAAAGAGATGAACCTTACACAGAGAGAGAATTAGCAAAAGGCCTGACTTGCGAACAAAGCCCCGTACAGCCAAACCATCGTGAAGAATTCATTGAGGAAAATTCTGCCACAGAGAAAACTCCTATTAAGCAAAACAGAGCCTCAAAAAAACGTGCCCTACCCCCAGCTTTCATTGGAACGTTATTCTTTCCATCTGAAAAAACAAATGTGCCCAAAGGAAGTTATCGCCGTTCCCAGCAGATTCCCGTAACTCGCCATAGTGGAAAGACGAATGTTTCTCGGTTATTGATCCGTCAGTCCTTTTTGACCACGCTTTGTATTGCTTTATACCTACTGACTGCCTCGCACGCACTGGTGCCCGATCAAAACGTTTACAAAGTTCAGATGACTTCACAGACATCTGCAGTACAAGAGCATACTCCCGACATAAGAAACGCTGCAGGTGTACCCGTTCAAGTGCGCCCAACAAACCCAAAAGAGCCCTATAAAATTGGACAAGGAAGTGATGAATCCAAGAAAATGAGAAAGCCGCTTCAGCCACTCCAACAGAGAATTACCAGACAGTTTCCACCCATGACAAGTGATACCAATTTTCCAGCAAGGCCAGGTTATGACGTTCCTCAAAGCAGCTCTACCCTAAACGACGAGTTCTTGTCCAAAGAGAGGTCTTACGTTAATCCATGCATTGCACAACGCTGTGAGCACCGTTCAGAGAAAGATACAACGAGTCCCTTTCCATACGTGTGAAGCAACCACCGTCAGACCCAAGGAACCTTATTTCAGCTTAGATAGATCGGTGTTACAATATTTGTGTAGAAAAATACCGTGCCATAAAATGAGCTTACATAGTTTACATAGTTCGCAGGAGAACCACGAAAAAGCATTTATAGGAATTGCAATTGTTATGATACTCATTGATGTTTAAGTACCGTTTAGTCCAGTCAATATTAAGTTTTGCCTTAAAGGTATGCCTTAGAGAGAGAAAAGTTCACAAGCAATTTGTGACAGATCAGAGTGAGATCAAAGTTCATAGTTCTATTATTTTATCAAATTACGAAATTGAAGCTATTCTTGTTCCGTGCCCCAAGTACTTTTTAGTTCCGTTTTCTTCGACGAGGACGTCGAAATTTTTTAAGGTGGGAGGAATGTAAGGAGAGATTTTCCATTTATTCTTTATTTGATTCGAATTTCATATCTAGCTTTTAAATATTCCCTTTGAAGTTGTGTTAGCCGTAATTTACATTGAATTTGCATTGAGTTGTTTTAGTTCCCTTAAATCATACACATTTTACTTCAATGTTTACTTTTAAAAGGATAATTTGTTTCTGAATAATTATACAGCTTAGTCATTGAATAACTGGATCTTTCGCCTGTTCAAATACCAACCGTTCGTAGTTTTTAGTTTTGACATTTTGAGGGATCCTGAGCAAAGGAAACTCGAATTATTTTACACAGCTTTCTTTGTAAACTTCCTAAATTCAGTCGCTTGACTGACATTTAATTTGAGCTATTTAGTTTAGCATATGAAGTTTTAAACTGAGTTTGTCCAGATTTGTTTTCGCTGTTCACCTGATTTTATTCAGCCTTCTTTCCTTTTGTTTTGTGATGTTGTAGTGGGTTGATCGGTTGTTATAAATAGAGCACTGATTATTCCTGTTTTTCGATTTACATTGCGGGCCGGAGTTACAGGCTTGTACGATTTTACATTGCGGATTTAATTGATTGTACAAGTTACGTTAACGAGCGGAAGATTAAACTGTTGAAGTCCAAGCTTGAGTCCTGTACTGTTTCCAGTTGTAGCAGATCCGGTACCTTGGAATTGTGACGAGTTCCTTTCCCGCTTGCCAAGCGAGTTGCGAGTTAGTTTTCCCCCTTGTTGTTCTTACGCCGACGTCTCCCGAGGTCTCTTTACGCTCAATTCCCCGATTCGTTGCTGGAAGGGCAAAGCCTATCGTCACAACGTCAACAAATCGTGCTTAAATACCGTGCGCGCGTACTTTCCATGTACTATTCTACATAACTGTAAATTTCTTATAGTTTCCTGTACTCTAGTTTGAAGCCTTGCGCGGGCTAGTACTCTTTTTCAAGAGAAGTTTCGTTTTTTCTTTTACCGGCTCCCAGAACTTAATAACTCGGTAGAATCTCAATCAAACTTCAACTTACAGGTAAGTCTTGTTTAATTTTGCGATGGATAGGCTAGCGCTATTGAGCGTTTCAACATCCTGGGCCAACGTGAGATATAAATCTCTCCCCAATCCCTCCTTTTCCCCTTTCTCCCTATTTCCTACCCCTATCAACACTTGCTACGCAGGCTTCGTGATTCGACATTCTGGGCCAGCGTGAGATACGCCATTAGAAACAACAAAATGAAGGGGCAAAAAATACAATCACGTAGCTCTTCCAAGATCCATCTCGTACTGGTCGATGATGAATTACCCACAGAACGTGTAAAGAGAAATAGTCTTTAAAAAAAAAAAATTGGAAACGGGCTTTGACAAAGTCTTACTAATGTTTGACTCTAAGCTTTCAGTTAGTCTTAAACTAGGAATAATCGGAACTTAGGAGAGTGCGTTCGATATGTTTGTTAGGCATACAGGTAGCAGTCGAGGCGGAAGTGTAGTTGCGATATAGATTAATATGATTATGGCCTATTTTGAACATAAGGGTTGCGTACAGCGAAACCTCTATTTAAACTGTGTATCATTATAAGAACGTGTTTAAAAGATATCGTATGGTTCGGTGTCAAGTGCTTGTAATCGGAGCAGACATCATGCCAGAGTGCGCCGGGCGTGTAAATG
>CALNXK010000327.1:185000-192500 GCA_942486035.1 Porites lobata
TGTCCCTTGAATAGAGGTTCCCCCTGATTAGAGGTTGAGCTGGGGTTTGTTAATAATTAACCAACAAAGACAGCATAAAGAAATCAATATTTGGGACTTTAAGATACCACAACGGCGACGACAAAGAGTACGTCAAAAAGGCAATAGGTTGAAATGAATAGGCAAAGCAACAACTCTGCACGTGCATCACGCTTTTCTGTACATTTTTTTAGTCATCCCTGCACGACCAGGACAGGAAAATGCCACGTTTTAAGGAGGGCGTAAACAAGCGATGGCGAAATTTTCTTTCTCCTCATCAGGGGCGTAGCTAGTAGGGGGTGGTAGGGGGTGGTCCTGGGGTGCCCGTGACCCCCTTCCCCCCCCCCTTTGTGAGATAATTGTTTTATGTCCCTATAATTCAGGTGCCCAAAACGCGCGAATCTGAAGAATTAACATAAAATAAATCTTTTCCAGTGCTAGATTGTTGCTTACTCCATTTGCAGTGAACCATGTTCCTTTTCATAACTAAAATAGAGCAATTTATGCTATGTGGAACGTAATTAATCTATGCAGCTAGTTTGTAGGCTTGTCCCTCCACCCACACTCACTGCTCATCCGAAAAAAAAAAAAAGGTCACGTTTAGTAAAACACGGCCTGGATGTCAACATGCCAATCTGGTAAGTACCCTGGGTTTGACATAGTGTGACCCCCCCTGAAAAATCCTAGCTACGCCCCTGTTCCTGAACTTGAATATGATTCTTAGGAATTCGGCTCAAATACTTAAAAAGGCTTCGCTTACATTTGACAAAGTAAATGAGTTGGAATAATCGGGATAGAGACTGCAAGAATGGAAATTCACTTTTTAAGCGACGTTTTCGTGACCGTCACCCTCGTGGTATCTTAAACTCCCTATTGTTTTATTTATTTTGTTTTTTATTTTCTATTTTTAAATAGTTTCATTTTACTTTTTTTAATCGGTAACACCTGTACAGAAATGGTAATACTGAATAAACTTGGTGTGGTTATTGCTATAATTATATGTTGAATTCACTCAAGTGCATTTCATTGATTTATTTGAGATAGTTCAGTTTGTGAAAGCTTCCATTTTTAACTCGTGGGTACGCGCGAGCGTACCACGAGTTATTGCAGGGACTGAGATATGCAAATGAGTCACTCACTCACTCGTAGTAGACGCACTTCGTAATTAATCGGGTCCGAACTCGAGAGTGCGAAGATCTATTGTTTCTGAAGAATCAAGCACTTCGATCGCCGCTCCCAAGTTTTGGTTGGATTAAATTCCTTGCTGAGCGTGTATCGTGGGCTGCTCAGAGTTTTCTTCGTTGCGAATTTTCCACAGCACGGTTAGACGTCTTACTAAGTTTAAGACGCACGGGAGTCTTTCAAGTCAATATGATGGTTAACTCGGGGATTGGATTTCAAGAGCCTTTGACTCGTCCAGGCGTTAAACTTGACGAGAAGATGAGCATTTGCTCGTCGACTCCCCAAGATCACGGGATGTATACAAATTCCAGCTTGCTGGAGAGTGATCTTAGAGAGAGAAAATGTCATGCTATGCTATTCTTTGAGAGCCTGTATGAGCCAAATGAGCAGTTTGTTCAGCGTTTATCCTTATATGAGCGAAAACAGACTTTGTCATTGAACAACCTGACGACTGAAAGTACGAAGTACGCTTTGAAGATGCTTAACGGCAGAACTTGCGTGTCTAACCAAGACGAGAAACAACGGTTGGAGGAGTTAAACTTCAATGAATCAGGTGAATCGGAACGATCAAGAACTAAATCAAAGTTAACTTCTAAATATGGAGTTACCCGCCGTGACAGAGAACCATCAAGGTTACAATGTAAGATCGTCATCAAGATGTTCAAAAAAGGAAGTCATGTAGAAGATGTATTAAGCGTTATATTATGTATAATACACCGCATTCTTCTGCAATGAGAAGCTTTCTGTCGATTGATTTTCGAAGGTACGTTGCGACTAGATTGTGTAAAAGTGGCCCCGTGAGAAAAAGGACTCTTTCAACTTGCCTTTGTTGGACTAATAATAAGCTTATTTACATTGTAAGAACGAGAACTAAAAAACCTAAAAATGCAAATAAATCGATTCGTGTTGTAGACTGTAGTGACCTAAATAACTGTTTTTTAATAAAGTGCAATAAACAACAAGAAAAGTATTGTGTTACCAAAGCAAAGATATTTACTTCAGGTGACATTGAGTTCAACCCAGGTCCTGTCAATGCTTATATGTTGCTGCAATCTAGGTTAGCTCAACATGCCTTGTCAATATTAGATGTTGGTGGTGCAGGGGACTGCTTTTTCAGAGTAATATCGCATCAAGTCTATGGTGAATCAAGCTACCATATGAATATTCGTAATGTTGGTGTTAATCATATAAGAAATAACCCTGAAAGATTCATTGAAAGTAATACAGAGGATTCATGGGCAAGCTATTTAGCAAATATGTCACAGCAAGGAACATGGGCTGATGCACTTGTAATACAAGCAGTAGCTGATGCATTCCATATGACAATCAATATAGTAGAATCTAACCAAGGGTTTGCACCATGTACTGTTATTAGTCCAGTAGCTATACCAGGACATGAACCAACTGTAATAAATATTGGACACATAGATGAGCTTCACTATGTATCAACTATCCCCTATAACCAACAGATGGTAGAAATCAATGTAAGTTGTACCAGTCAGTTTGCACAGGCAACTGGAAATGAAACAGTGGTGAATACCTTATCTAAAGAAGAGGAAAGAGCTCGCAAGCGAGAATGGATAAGAAAGAAGAGAGCAAGTAAGGAATAAAGAGATAAAGAGAAAAAGGCTAGAGACAATGAAAAAATAAGAGAGTCCCAAAGACAGACAGTTAAGAAACAAGAGGCATTGAACCCCACTCATGTGAGAAATCTGAATAAAAAGGCATTTTTTAAAAGAAAACAAAACAATCCTGAACATGTCAGAGAGTTAGAAAGACAAGCATTTATTAGAAAAAAGAAGGAGGACCCAAATCACATAAAAAAGATAAACAACAATGTGCAAAAAAGAAAGAGAGATCACAGCAGACAATTACAAAGAGATGAACATGAACTGTTAGAAACACCGAGAAAAAAGCAAAACTGTGCTGTAGCAGAGGAATCACAGGAAATCAAAATGGAAAAAGTAATTCAGTCTTTCCATGACAGCATTAAGTGTGGCCCTGAATATATATGTAGTTGCTGTGATCAGTTACGGTATCGATCATCAGTTACAAAATGTGATGCTAATAAATACACCAAGTGCACAAAAAATCTACTTAATGTTTGTATAACTGGTAAAACTAGTGTGGATAATAACGAATGGATTTGTTTAACATGCCATTCAAACCTAAGCAATGGGAAGTTACCAGTCTGTTCTAAGGGTAACAAAATGGGATTTCCTGTAAAACCAGAATGCCTAAACTTGACACCTTTAGAAGAACGATTAATATCTCCGCGTATCCCATTTATGCAAATACGTGAACTCCCTAGAGGTGGACAGTTATCTATTCATGGCAATGTTGTTAATGTTCCAGCTGATGTGAATTCAATTGTTAACACTCTACCACGACCTATAAATGAATCACAAACCATTCCCATTAAATTAAAAAGAAAATTAAGTTACAAGCACCATTATCAGTTTCAGAATGTTAGGCCAGGAAAGGTATTGGAAGCAGCAAAACACCTTGTTAAAACAAGTGAATTGTTTCAAAATGAGAATGTAGATGTCCAGGACAACTGGCTTGATAATATCAACAGTGCACCTATACATGAACATGATGAATGGGAAGAATTTGTAAACTCAAGTAATATTAATCACATTAATGTACCTTCTTCTAAGAAACATAGGGAAGAACCTGCAAACAAAACTGACAAATTAAACAGCGAATCAAAAAATGATGATGATGATGATGATGATGATGATGTATGGTGTGAGGTAGAGGAACGCCCATCAGGTGTTACAGATACTCTATTACAAGAACCAGATATTTCTGAAAATGTTGAAAAGATTATCAATTTTGCACCAGGTGAAGGGAACAAGCCTTTAGGTATATTTATGGATAAACAGTCTGAATTTCTGTCATTTCTTACAATTTACTGTGGGAAAACCAGAGTTGATAACAAGGAAAGAACAACACCAGTGCATTACAGTACAGTAGGCAAATGGGAACTTAGAAGTCAAGACAGAAGGGTTGCACAATCAGTACCTAACATTTTTTACAAATTAAAGAAATTGCAAATTCAGCAAATTCAGAATACTGCAAGTATCTCTTTGAGGAAGTGCAAAACCAAAGGCAAGAAATACACTGCTGGTGACCTAAAATCACATGATTATGTAAATAAACTAATTCAACTTGATGAAGGATTCAGAGTTTTAAGGAATTTGAGAGGATCTCCACCATACTTTGAAAAGTGTAAGAAAGACTTGTTTGCCATGATTCGTCAGTTGGGTAATCCTACGTGGTTTTCTTCATTGTCAGCTGCAGAAACAAGATGGGTACATCTGCTAAAAACATTGGGTAGACTTGTAGACAAAAAAGACTATAGTGACAATGAAATTGAGAATATGACATGGCAGCAAAAGTCCGATCTTATTCAGAAAGACCCTGTTACATGTGCTAAAAATTTTGATCATATGGTTCAACTTTTTATTAAAGATGTCTTGAAAAGTAATGAAATGCCTATTGGAGAAATTGTGGACTTTTTCTACAGAGTTGAATTTCAACAAAGAGGATCACCACACATTCATGCCTTGTTTTGGGTGAAAGATGCACCAAAGTATGAGCAAGCAACTGATGATTCAATTGTACAGTTTGTCGATAAGTATATTACATGCAAAAATGACCTGCAGTCAGATGAAATGAAAGAACTTATAAATCTGCAAACACACAGACATGCAAAAACCTGTAAGAAAGGTAAACAAAAAATATGCAGATTTAATTTCCCTTTGCCTCCTATGCCTGAGTCAATGATTCTTAACCCTCTGGAAAAACAGTGCTTTGATGAAGTTAAACTAAATGAAATAAAGAAACACTCAGATAAGATAAAAACCCTTCTTGATGAAATGAAATATGGGGAAGATTTCACATTCAAGGCATTTCTGGAAAAACTGAATTTTAACACAAAGTGAATACATACAGGCTATTAGGTACCTCTTAAAGTGTCCAACGTTGCGTCTGAAGAGGTCTCCATCAGAAATCAGAATAAACAATTACAACACTAACCTTTTAAAAGCTTGGAGAGCCAACATGGATTTGCAATTTGTGTTAGATCCCTATGCTTGTGCTGTATATATCTTATCTTATATAACAAAGGGCCAAAGAGGAATGAGCAAACTGCTAGAAACAGCATCAAAAGAAGCAAATGCTGGCAATAAAGATATTGTTCACAGAATAAGGCATATTGGAAATAAACTTCTCAATGCAGCTGAGATAAGTGCTCAAGAAGCAGTTTATTTAGTTTTGCAGACGCCTTTGCGGAGATCATCAAGAGAATTTCAATTTATCAATACTTCTAATCCACAAGAAAGAACATTTTTGTTGAAAACATTAGACAAAATCAAAGAATTGCCCGATACTTCAACAGACATAGAAACATATAACATAATTAAAAGATATCAAAGAAGACCTCGTAATTTGGAACACTTGTGTCTAGCAAATTTTGTCGTATGGTTCAGCTGCGTGAAAGACAAAGATACAAATGACAGCATCATCAATTGTAATTCATCGACAGCACTAATATTTAATGATTGTCTGCCCAAAACCGATCTTAATGACAATGTTGATGATGACCCACCTGATGAAAACAATGAAATTGATGACACAACAAAATACAAATTGAGAGGAGGAATGAAGCTTGTTAAAAGAAAAAGAGCAAAGATCATACGATCTGTAAGGTTTAACAACGAAAAAGATCCTGAGAATTATTACAGAGAACAACTCATGCTTTATACACCTTGGAGAAACGAGCAAACAGACTTAATAAAAGACTGTGAGACATATCAACACAGGTATCAACAGGTAGAATCAATAATTAACAGTAACAGAGAGCAATATGAGTGCCACTCTGATATTCTTGAAAAAGCCATTGAGGATTTGAATGACAATGACAATACTCTTGATATTTCAGTAGCTCCTAATACACAACATATCAATGAACAAGATTCTCTCGGAAAAACAAAACCGAGTGAACTATTTGGATGTTTTGACCCTGGTACCAACAAACGACATAGTCAGTATGATTTATTTAATGACATGGGTATTTTACCAACGAACAATGACGAAGAACAACTGCTTCAAAATCGACTGCATGAAAGTGAATACAGACGACTTGTTCGTTCACTAAACATAAAACAGAAAGAATTCTTTTACCATGTTTTGCATTCAGTCAAAACTAAGGATGATCCACTTAGATTGTTCCTAAGTGGAGGAGCTGGAGTTGGTAAAACCACTGTAACCAATGCTTTGTATGAAGCACTCACAAGGTACTTGAATAATGTCCCTGGTGAAAATCCAGATGAAGTTAAACTAGTGAAAGTTGCACCGACAGGTACAGCAGCATTTAATATCAAAGGAAATACACTTCACTCAGCTTTTAAAATACCTGCCAATAGAGGATTTCAATACTGCACCCTTGACACAGACAGACTTAATACTATACGAGCACAATTAAGAAAACTGAAAGTCATCTTTATTGATGAAATCTCAATGGTAGGCCATGGAATGTTCAACTTCCTTAACTTACGACTGCAGCAAATAATGGGAAACAACAAACAGTTTGGAGGAATAAGTATGATAACTGTTGGAGATTTATTTCAGTTGAAGCCTGCAGTCTTTGATGATTGGATTTTTGAAAATACCAAAGATTCTTATGGTGCTTTAGCAACCAATATCTGGAAAGAGAATTTTACCTTGTTTGAACTCACTCAAATTATGAGACAAAAAGATGACAAACAATAATTATTTGCTGAGCTCTTAAATAGACTTAGAGAGGGAAATCATACAACCAATGACACCCAGGTCCTTAAACAAAGAATTCTTAAACTAAAATACAGCGAAGAAAACTATCCCATTAAAAGTACACATCTATTCCCAGAAAATGAAGATGTAGATAAACACAACAATAGGATATATCAAGCTTCAAATACTCAAAAAGTTCAGATTGAATCTATTGACATTATTGTTGGAGACATCACTGATGACCTAAAACAGAAACTGAAAGAAAAAATTCCAAATAATCCGAGTAAGACTATGGGCTTATATAATGTTGTTCCAGTTACCATTGGAGCAAAATATGATTTAACAACAAATATTAATGTTATTGATGGCATGACAAACGGTGCTGACTGTGTTGTACAGAAGATAGATCACCGAGTTATAAACTCTACTAGACCAAGTATTATCTGGGTGTCTTTTCAAGACTCTGACATAGGTCATAACCAGCGCAACGAATTTGCACATTTATTTACAGACAACGTTGAT
>CALNXK010000327.1:197500-222500 GCA_942486035.1 Porites lobata
TTGGTCTCTAAATAAGTTATCAAAAATGAACAAATCTCTCGTCAACTCATCTTCCCAGCATCTGCCAGGGGTGGATCCAGAAAATTCAGAAAAAGGTGGCAGAGACACTTGCCCACTTGCCAGCTATATAGAAACGTTTTATTGTTCTGAGAATACTAAAAAAATAATACAAAATAATTTCAAGGAAAAAAAGCCCTCTTTCGCCCACCCCTAAATCTACCCTTACTGTTGCTTAATGTCACAGCTCCTTTGGGCAAACTGTTGCTGAAGTTTAGTAGCCACAGTACAGCATTCACGCTGGTCAACCAACCCCTTCTCTGTAGCATTTCAGATTACTCTTCATCTTGGCAAATACTGCTTACTCACTGGACACCCCATGAGTTGCTGCACTAGAAGCCCTGGGCTTTCAGATAGCATTTTTGTTGCACCCTGTCGATGGTGTGCCAAATTGGTGACAAAATAGTGCTGAAAAAATTTGTGAAAAATTTTGTTTTGTTTTAATTGTGTTTTAAAAATCTACGAAATCTGTAGATTCAATAAAAATAAAAAATACACTGTATGCCATTGGCCAACTTCAATAAGGTTAAGTCACAACAATTATTCAAAAACATCTATAAAAGAAACTTGAATGTTAAATGTGTCTGCTACTCAGCTTTTGAAACATCATGTACAATTCTTTCTAACTTTCTAAACTTGTTCTAAATCTTTATACCATAAATTTTCAGTTGGTCTATTAAAATCTCATTCCAGAAAAATCACATAAATTGACAAGGATAGACTTTTATGAATGGATTATGTACTCCGTACCCTCCTAAATGCAAATTCCTGACTCCCTTTAAATGGCAAAAAAAGAAAATAACAAAATATTTTCAGCAATATGTTCAAGATGCAATAATGATTCAAGCTGAAAATAATATTCTTAGCCTTACCGAGTTTTCAAATGTCACTGGACATTTTATGAAGGACGTAAACACACGTTATGGAGGACGTTAATTACATTAGTGACACCACAAATGGATTTCCCTTTTGCCTACTGAACTAGAGTTGAACCTCTCAGCATGGACACCTCTCTAATACAGACACCTTCTATATTACGGACAGTTTCCAATGTCCCGACAAAATTCTCATATAATTTCTTTAAAAAAAACCTCTATAACGGACACTAAATCTTGGCCTCAGAGAGTAAATTCATGTAAACTTAACCTCTTTAATACAGACACTGTAGTGATCAGGTCAATTCCGAATCCCGACCAGGTGAATTTGCACAGGGTAAATCCCATCTAGTCTGGCTGATGAGCTATGCAAGGTGACTCCAAAAGCCCAGTCCCTGTATACCAAACAATTAATTTGCAAAAGGCTTTGATCAATAACTACAGATAGCATGAAGATCTTTTCTATTACATTTTGTACTCTAGTTACTGTTTAATGCACTTGCAAAATAGCGAAAGACGCTTTCAGAATTGTGCTTTACATTTACAACTTTTTACATGCAACATTGTGCTGTAGCTCATTTCGTGTTAAAACAGTGATTTGTCTACGACTGTACGTATGTAGCTGATATGAACAATTTTGTATGCTACTGAAAGACAGTGTCTTTGTACTGTGAATTAATAAACTTAAATGCAGTTTAAAGACGAGTGTAAGCCTAGTTTTAGCTACGTAATACTGAACACTTAAAACTGTAAGTGGAGTCATAAAAGTGACGTCATCGTAGTGACCTCTTTTATACAGACACCTCTCTAATACGGACACTTCGCTCTGTCCCTTCAGTGTCCGTATTAGAGAGGTTTGACTGTAATGGGTTTGATTCGAAGAAATCATTTTCAAGGAACTTATCCTACTTTCTGACATTTAAAGCAAATGAGTTGAAATAATATTGCAAAAAAAGTTTAAAAAATGCAAAGACTTCTTAATACTACATGTATACTACTTTCATCAAAAAAACAAGTCATATTAAAAACAAGGGTTATTTGTTGTCTGACTCACAACTTACAGTTAACTGTGATATGAGTAAACTGTAATGTGTAGTTCCAGAAAACATCCATAATACCCCTCCCCCCCCCCCACCCTTATGGAGGGCACTTTTACTTTAGGCCACTCACACCCCTATAATTTCCATTCCAGGGGATGCTTGTCATACACCCCACGCCACAGAATTTTTTGCTTTATCTAACTTGGTTGGTACCCCCCTGAGGAGAATATTTTCATCAAAAATGCTGTAGTTGCACTATACTTTTATGTGGAAGATAATTGTATGTTTTCTGCGATAAAGAGAGGCAAAATCTTTTTATTCATCATAAAACAGTGTCTAATGTTCTCAGTTTTGCCTTGCATGTAAAGGTCTTTCTTTGTTAATTATTAACAGTGAGTAGAGGTGTATGTCACTGACAACCAAGGAGGCAATACCTTATGAGACACATGGTAAACTGGACAAAAGTGTTCTGGATTGACGTTTTATTATACAAAAAAAAAAACAAGCCATAAGGACCCTTAATGATATTTTTATCTTTTAAACAATATTAAATTCCACACAATGGAATAATATTTTCATGTTCATCACACAAGGAGGAATTGTGTTACGGCGTATCAAAACTTGATAACAAAATCACCAAGTTACACAAAATCACGTAATTTTTAAGAAAAACAAATCACGTTTTTCGATGAAAAAGAAGTGTTGTCCTGTTAGAATATCGTCTCCAAATAAATCTTGAAGCAAAGATAACTTGGATCGAGCCACTTACCGTATTTATTTGAATAACCGCCCTGGGCGCTTATTAAATTTTTGGAACTTGAGAGTGGGTGCTTATTCGAGGTGGGTGCTTATTCGAGGTGGGCGCTTATTCGAGGTGGGTGCTTATTCGAGGCTGGGCGCTTATTAAAATTTTCACCATTTTCAGCAAGTGAAGTATGTTTATTTTGCAACAAAACAATAAATGCTCATAACAAAACGCGAAGAAGTAACAAAGCAAGGTTTCTGTAAAATACTCTGAAGAAAACTCCATCCTCGGGGAAGTCTCTTATTAGGATTTATTCACTCAAGTGGGTGAGGTGGGGGTGAGCGCTTATTTGAGTTTGATTGGGAGGAGGAGGGGGTGGGCGCTTATTCGAGGCTGGGGGCTGCCTTTAGGATGGGCGCTTATTCGAGGTGGGTGCTAATTCGAGGTTGGGCACTTATTCGAATAAATACAGTACGTGCAGCAGTATCGTTATCCTTTGATACATTGAAGCAGTTAGGAGTCAGTCAAAGATTCAAACTGTGATACATATAATTATATGCTACCACTGAAGGACCACGAGGCAAATCCACAGAGTTGTTTGAACCAAGCCGTTGTGCAACACAACGTGAGAGTAAATGGCGAGCTCCTGAGAGAAGAGCCAAGAAATATGATCCAGCAACTATTAGAGAGGCCACATAGCAGTAGAACGGAGCGTGTCAGCAACAGGCTGCCATCTTCAAAACAGATGCAAGACCAATCTAGTGGCAAGATGAGTTTTAAGATGATGAAAGTCTGAAGAAAGTACCATATTTCAGTGGTCAAATAAGTTGTAGACTGTCCTTACATTTTCTTTGTGTTTTCCTGTTGAATGCTTTTCAAAACATCCACAAAAACGTTGCAATATTCTTAACACAACTTCCCTTCATTCTTTTATTCATTTTTTTCTTACAAATCACGTGATTTTGCATACCTTTGTGATTTCGTTACCATGTTTGGATACGCTGAAATGCTATTCCTCCTTGCGCGATCAACATGAAAATATTTTCCCATGTGTGGAATTTGATAAAGTTCAAAAGAGAAAAATAATAATTGAGGTTCCTTGGCTTGTTTCATTTTTGATAATATAACATCAATTCAGAACAGTTTTGTCCAGTGTACTATGAGAGCATCTATGAAAGAACCAGTAAGTTAAAAACAAGTTAGAAGAAGGCTAACAGAACATGACCATAACACAGTGAATACCACAATTACATTGTGAAATATAAAGCAATGAGCTGGATGACCGGCATTATTCATGAGCCGATGACATTCATATTAGATACATGTAGACTATATCATACAGGTAAGCTGTGAAAAAAACATTCAGCTATATTAAACTGTTAAATGTAAGATCATCAATAAAAACAATAATTCTTGTTTCAAAGTCCCTGGAAAAAAAGACCTTGAGAATCTGTCCCCACCCCCTTGGAAATTGCCTCCTCTTGGACCCCCTTCCCATTGGAATTTCTGATGCCCTCTGTGGGGGGAAGTATAAACTGCATCCTGGTGTGGAGGATAACAGTTTCCATTTTCTCATGAACCTATGCAGGTATCTGCAAGTTTTTCCTTAAACTTTTTAAACAGTTGACTTTTGTTAAATGTACATGTATTTTCTGCTGACACTAAACATGAAAGGCATTTTCAAATAACCTCAATGAATTGGTAATGATCAAATGTAAACACAGCACTGGTTTTTTCATTAAAAGTTCTTACATGAATCAAGTGAACTCACTCACTTCAATTCCTCATGAACCTATTGTTGTGGTGCATCAAGCTACCATGGTGGCCAATCATTTACACAAAACTGGTATTAAATAAGATAAAGTAACACCAGCAAATAAGAACCTACTTTTCTTGAAGTCTGGCAAAATTGGTTCTTGTATTTTAGGGTACTTAATGGCAATTTAGGCTATGTAGGTTCTTAATTAGGTTCTTAGTCTTTACGTATAAAGGAGATAGATTGTTGATTTAAAATCACAAAAATAAATTTTAAACTTTTTAAAGTTAATCATAATAATTTGTATTATGTCATATAACCCTCACAAAACTGATAACCAAATTTCTTGTTAGTCTCAATTGCAGATTCAGAATCTGTAAGCCATGTTTTGTTCCTTGTATTTAGTCCACAAAAGAGAAGACATGGTCCCTGCAGGGTTGAACATAGCGGTGACCACGGAAACTGGGGATATAAAAAATTGCGGCATGACTCAGGAGCTCGCCACAAATGTTTTGTGAAGAAAGCTTAGGAAAAGTTAATGCAAAAGATTTAGAGCTTTTCCTGAATAGGTTGGTCCACGAATTTTATTGCTTAAAAGTGCTGATTACTTTGGAACAAGTGGTCGAGAAAAAGAAGAAGCTTAATGAGCAAATTTTCGATCAATGAGGCAGATGGCGTGGCTAACTGGTCGGGTGTTGTAAGCTTTCATTGTTTCATTTTCAGCGATGACCAAAATGACATGCCATGTTCATCACTTTTTTTGCTCTCATATTTCTCTCATACTCGAATCTAGGCCCTTAATTTTCCTGTATTTATGCACATGTACTCAATCAATTCAGAAACAAATTGTCAAATACCATATATAAAATAAAATATCTTGAAGAATACTTGACCGTCGATAAAGTAGAAAGTCAAAAAATTGTCACGAGGAAATCCTGCTTCAAGTAGATGTAATTGCCTCCTCATTTCTTGAGCAAGCGAGACTTATGAATATATACTTAAAAAATAACTCATAGGTAGCCCCCTTTTTACCACTGATAGTTACCTCCCTTTGTTAAATTGTTCATCATAATTTAAGCTTACATGTAACTTGCAATGATGATCTTCTTAGGCTTAACTTGCTTCACGATATCATGTTTGAATCCCTCAGTCGCAAGGACATATGTGAGCATTTTTGATTGGCTCGTTTGTTACATAGTTTAATGTGATTAGCCTGATTTGAATTAAGCATTGATAGGCCAAACACAACTAATATATATAATATATAGCTTGTGAGAAGGGAGATTGAGCTTTTGATAGTGCAATTAACGTGACCGAAGAGTCAGCTTGAACAACAGTGGTTTTTCTTGCTCTCTTTTTGTGTAGTTTATGCAGTGCATGGAGTATTCTACACTGAGCAAATTTTATTTTACCACTTTGAGTGTCACATTTAGAGGTTGAGGTTGCTGGTCTGTTCCATGCATATTGAGCAATTAGTTCCTATGGTTTATGTTTCTGCAGATGTTTTCTGACAGGATTTGATCACAAATGCAGTTTACCACGAAATGATTTTCTTTTACCTCTACTTAATACGGTGGCCCACAAGGGACATGCTGCAAATAAAAAGTTGCTGCAAAACAAATAAAGTTGCTGCAAATAAAAAGTAGTTGCTGCAAATAAAAAATAATTGCAGCAAACAAAAAAAATATCTGCTGCAAATAAAAGCAGTTGCTGCAAATTAAGTGACAGGAAATTATGTGCACGCACTGATGGGAAGAGGAGGACTCAGTATAGTTGTATCCAGGGCCCACTCACAAAATGCTTGGCCTAATCCTCAGTGACAGGAACCTTATTTGAGTTCAATGGAAACAATTATCGTCAAACCCATGGAGTTGCATTAGGCATAAAAACAGCAGTGTCCTTTGCAAATATCTACAAGGCGGAGACTGGAACAAACCTAATCCAACATAGAAATTAATACCAATGGAAATGTTTCATTGGTGACGTTTCCTTTCTTTGGGACTGTAACAGAAAAGACCCAAATTTTCTTAAAGAAACTAACAAATCCCATCCCAAAAATTAAGTCCACGGCCGAAATATGAAATAACGAAATAACTTTCCTTGATACAATAGTTTTCAAAGAAGAACATCTCACAGAGGAATCCATCTTCATTGGACATCAAATCCCACTATAAGCCGACTAAAACCTTTCAATATGTACACTTTATCTCGTTCCAGCTACGAGGGTAAAAAGAAGTTTCATTAAAGGCGAAGAAATAAGATTGATTAGAAAAAACTCCTCAAAAAAAACATTTGAAGAGTGCCTTGTGAACTCGAAGGACACAAATATCCTAAACCGGATATAGAAAGGTCGTTGTCAGGGGTCAACCTTGACTAGAGACACTGATAGGAGCTAAAACAAAAACAAAAAACATAAAGAGAGACTATTGCCTTTCATTACAACATATAACCCAATGGTACAAGACCTTAAAAAGACGTTGATGCAAACTGGAGTCTACAGGCCTAATAAGAAATCAGCCTCTCAGGGTTGTCATTAAGAGCCGGGGGCCGGGGATTTTCCCCGGCTACTAAGAGAGTGGCCCCCAGCTACTTTTATTGGAAAATAGAAGAAAAATCGAACCACAAGAAATGCCTAGCCATTTAATTCCCTGCCTACTTGTTGTATTTACCCGGCAACTTGAAATCTTAGTGACAACCCTGGCCTCTGCAGTGCTGAAAACAGTTTAAGACCTCCGATCATTATCCTACAAAAGACATGCTTGAGTGCAAAAATGTAACTTGTAACTTGATAATTCAAGGCAACCACAAAAACCACATTGGGAGTTCTTGCAGGTCTGCCTTTAACTTCCTTACAACTATACTGGGTCCTCCTCTTCCCATCAATGCGTGTGCAATTACTTTCCCGTCACTTAATTTGCAGCAACTGCTTTTATTTGCAGCAACTATTTTTATTATTTGCTGCAATTATTCTTTATTTGCAGCAACTTTATTTAATTTGCAGCAACTTTATTTTATTTGCAGCAACTTTATTTTATTTGCAGCAACTTTATTTAATTTGCAGCAACTTTATTTTATTTGCAGCAACTTTTTTATTTGCAGCATGTCCCCTGTGGGCCACCGTAGTTTGAGCCTTACGCTTTTTTCTTGTGGCAAAATAACCTTAGTTTCTTTGGTTTCTCTAAAATGCCTGGACCTGGATAGCCACATGTAGTAGGTTTTATTTTTGGCTGTGAAGATAATGATTTCCTGAATTTTTTTTTTGGATGCTAGAAGCCTAGAACTGTCGGCTAGATTGCAGAATACACGACAGTGCATCTGCAGTGATTGGAAAATGCTGGAAAACCAGTGGGCAAATTTATACAAGCAAATATTCTTATAAAAAAATCACAAGGAATTCTCACAAAGTATTTTTTTGTGTAGAAGAAGGCTTTAAAGTTTGAACTGCTCTTTTATTATTTTCTGTAAACTGCAAACGATCATTGCCAACTCCCTTCTGTGAATTTTGACATGTCACTGTGTCTTTTAATATTGGCATGCGCACGCGAAGAATTAGGCCAATCATGAGGCGCATAACATTAATGTTAACCCACAAGAAACCTACCTATCACAAACACTCACATATGTCTTTGCGACTCTGCAGGATGTTAATAGAATGAACTTTTATGCACTTGTTCCCAAATGGACTATACAAATGGTTTAGATGAGTGTGTGGGCTGGCTGCAACATAGGCTAGGCTAGACAGGTTCTTGAATTTTTGCATGGGTATTAAAGTGGCAAATTTCTGCCAGAAGGTTCTTAATCCACAGTTTCTTATTAGTGGGTGTTTACTGTATTTAAATGTTTAATGAAGAACAAAGCATATAAAATAATAAATGGATATGTTGTAGTTAAGCTTTTATGTCAGGTAATTTTTATTTTTCTTTTGTTTCAACTTCATTAGCATACATTACCATACCATTACGGAACGGCGCCTGTAGATCCGTGTCGCCCGCAAAATCGCGGGTCCCATCACTATTTGCGCGCTCACAAAGGGAGCCGACGCTTGTCGCGTCCTTTGATACAAGACTCAAGTGTTAGGGTATTGTTTCCATGATACAAAGGTAATTTAACTTAAGAAAATCTATAGATCGAAGCTTTCGCGCAACTCTCTGTTTTATAAGGAAATACAAACGCTCAAATTGATTCTTTATTTTGACTTCATAACATATTTTAACGATTTAGGCCAGCAGAATGTAAAGAATTCCAGGAAAACAATTCAGGAAGCCGAACGGTTTTGAACTGCGCTAGAAGTTATTTTTATCAGTATGCAAATCACCTACCCAATCACTTACTTTCCATCGAATTGAAATATCCTGACTTTTTTTTACCACTTTTCGATTTGATTCGTTTCATTTTATATTATTTTGTGCAAGCTGAGCTCTTTCATGCGAATTTACGCTTTGAAAAGGAAAAAAACTTCGAGGAAACGTTGTGTTTACAACCACGGCAATTTGTATTCTATTTCGCTTCACTTACGCTTATATGCAAATTACTGTTCATCCGCCAGATTTCGCTGAAGACAAAAATATCGATTTTGAATTCCCAAATGCTTACCTTTTGGGGCACCCCTTTTATTTTGGCTATCAAGATTTTAAAAGCTAAGCTTCAGACTTTTCATTCCAACGTTTTAATGCGGGAAAGCTAGGAGAAATGCTCCAACTGATTTAAGTCATGCAACACGCTTTAAGACCGCATAACCTGATCTTTCTGTTATCTTTTGTTCTTCTATTGTTTCCAAAACAATAACGATGTTTTACCAATTTCCATCTACAAATAATAGGACACATTTGATTGACAGAAAAATTTGCATTTACTAGCGACGCGTATCTACAGGCGCGATTCCGTAATGCCAAAAACAAAAGAAAAACAAAAAATTACATGAGGTGGAAAATTACAACAGATACATTAAGGTGACTGCATAAACACATAAATAAGCTAATTTTTTAAATAATCAAAGGCTCCTAGGAGCGACCTCATGGATGAATTGAATTAGTGTAGAAAAGACAGTTCAATAATAAAAGAAAAACATATAATGGTGTACGGACTTGCCAAAATACAGCGTGACTCGCAGTATCCGATTGCATGTGTACCTGAATATTCTAGAAACTTTTAATCAGCGCAGCATTTCTACTTACAAAGCAAAGATCACTTTTAAAAGCAATTATTAACGCTTTTTAGTTGTAAAATAATTTGCTTTCTCATGTGACTGTCAAACACTTTCTGAACGACAGTGCACTTTCTTGTAAAATAGCCAAGTTTTACATACATGAGTTTTATTTAAACCATGGTTTTAAAAGTGCGATGCTTTCAAATAAATGTTTCCATATGATGAGTACGTAACGGTTAGTATACGCAGTACGAGCCATAGAAAATACAGAATACAGGCGTTTATGGCTAAATTGAACTGCTTTAGAACGCGCTTTTGATAAACACGAGCTAAAAATTATTATATACATGTAAAACAGATTAAGCTCAAAGGAGTACGTGCTCTGACCTAGCCAAATAATTTAAACGCAGTCGAAGTATCCGATTGCCTTTCGCCAGAGACTTGTTTATACCAGTGCAGCATTTCTCGTAGAAATTACATTAATAGCACTGCTAAATGGAATCACCGACAAACAAAAGCCTACTTTAAGGCAAAGATCACCTAAGAATTCAAGCAAAATAGCGTAACGCTTGTTGGTTCTAAAACCTGTGCTTCTAG
Source organism: Porites lobata (assembly GCA_942486035.1). Lineage (NCBI taxonomy): Eukaryota > Metazoa > Cnidaria > Anthozoa > Scleractinia > Poritidae > Porites > Porites lobata. The sequence goes on from CALNXK010000327.1 coordinate 207,717, forward strand.
TTGACACAACATTAATTCATTCCCTGTTTGCATACGAAGACAAATGGTCGAACGGATTCGTCCAAATAACTGACTAAACCTCAATAGATACTCCTCAATGTCGCTTTAACAATTCGAGGACAGTTTTTTTGCAGTGATTATAAGGCGCTTTGGCTTATTCGCTTTTCGCTGAACAAAATCCCATCGTCAGGCTGCAATAGCTCTTTCACACTCTTGTTGATCGCATCTTCTCCATATCAAGTACAATATCGGGAACAAATGTGCACAATTCGTCCAAATATACAACAATGATCCACGCTCAATTATTTCAATGTCCTTTTAACAATTCTAAGTCCATTTCTTGTGGATGATATTATCAGTGTTCTTTAAAATATTGTTATTTATACAAAACCCATCTCTATAATTGATGTGTCGGGAAAAAAAATTCGCCTTACTAGTACCCTCTAGAATATTCCAAACATATACGTAAAAGGCACTTGGAAAAAAGTAATACTAAGCAAGGGAGGTAGGAGTAACGTGTTTAATCTGACTTTAATGAATAAATTAATGAGAATCGAGTGAGTGAGTGAGTGAGTGAGTGAGTGAGTGAGTGAGTGATCGAGTGCCATTCGAGTGCCTCCAAAAGCCCATGGCATGACTACGTCATCCATGAGCTAAAAAGGGTTTAATATAAATAATTGTTAAATTGTACATAGTTAAAACCCTATCACTCCCAGAGTCGATTATGGAACCACAACATTTAGTTCTTACTCTTGAGCTCCTGGACGAAACCCCTTTATCAGTACTCTCACATGGTACTATTTGTTTTCAGTATTAGACGAAATGAAATTTCGACTTCTTCGTTAACAACGTTTTGATTTTGTCAGTGCACTTTTGGAAGTGAAGAGTAAAAACATCAATAACTTTACATACCGCTCTGTCAACTCCCGCTGTATTGCTGGCACGAAGGCAGTAATCATTATGCCTCTCACGATACCAAAGTTGAAGCTCTCCTGCCTCATTATTATCCTCACTCCCCCATGACACGGTTCCACGTGCCACACAAATCTGTGTAAAGCCCAACCGACTAAGCCGACTGAACCAGTCGGCCATTTTGTTTATTGGAAGAGCACCTGGTAATAAATCCGTGTTCTCCTACACTAATATAAAAAATCCGCTTAAAATATCTTCATGTAACATGTAACTATGTGTCACTCAACATAACTATGCATCACTACCCATCACCACCTATCACTGTCCATCACCACCTATCACTACACATCACTACCCATCACAACCCATCACTACCCATCACAACCCATCACTACACATCACTACCCATCATTACACATCACTATCCATCACTACACATCACTATCCATCATTACACATCACTATCCATCACTATCCATCACTGTCCATCACTACCCATCACTATCCATCACTACACATCACCACCCATCAGTACACATCACTATCCATCACTACACATCACTATCCATCATTACACATCACTATCCATCACTATCCATCACTGTCCATCACTACCCATCACTATCCATCACTACACATCACCACCCATCAGTACACATCACTGTCCATCACTACACATCACTATCCATCACTACCCATCACTATCCATCATTACACATCACTATCCATAACTACCCATCACTACACATCACTACCCATCACTATCCATCAATACACATCACTGTCCATCATTACACATCACTGTCCATCACTGTCCATCACTACACATCACTATCCATCACTACACATCACTATCCATCAATACACATCACTGTCCATCACTATCCATCACTGTCCATCACTACCCATCACTATCCATCACTACACATCACTATCCATCACTACACATCACTGTCCATCACTACACATCACTATCCATCACTACCCATCACTACACATCACTACCCATCACTATCCATCACTACACATCACTGTCCATCATTACACATCACTGTCCATCACTGTCCATCACTACACATCACTATCCATCATTACACATCACAATCCATCACTAGACATTACTGTCCATCACTACACATCACTATCCATCACTATCCATCACTACAGATCACTGTCCATTACTACACATCACTATCCATCATTACACATAACTATCCATCATTACACATCACTGTCCATCACTGCACGTTACTATCCATCACTACACATCACTGTCCATCACTACACATAACTATCCATCACTTCACATTACTGTCCATTACTACACATCACTATCCATCACTGCACATCACTGTCCATTACTACACATCACTGTCCATCACTACACATCACTATCCATCACTACACATCACTGTCCATCACTACACATCACTATCCATCATTACACATCATTGTCCATCACTGTCCATCACTACACGTTACTATCCATCACTACACATCACTGTCCATCACTACACATCACTATCCATCACTTCACATTACTGTCCATTACTACACATCACTATCCATCACTGCACATCACTGTCCATTACTACACATCACTGTCCATCACTACACATTACTATCCATCACTACACATCACTGTCCATCACTACACATCACTATACATCACCATCCATCACGACACATCACTGTCCATTACTAGACATCACTGTCCATCACTACACATCACTCTCCATCACTACACATCAGTCCATCACTACACATCACTATACATCACTATACATCACCATCCATCACTACACATCACTGTCCATTACTACACATCACTCTCCATCACTACACATCACTATCCATCACTTCACATTACTGTCCATTAATACACATCACTATACATCACTTTCCATCACTATACATCACCATCTATCACTACACGTCACTGTCCATCACTACACATCACTATCCATCACTTCACATTACTGTCCATTACTACACATCACTATCCATCACTGCACATCACTGTCCATTACTACACATCACTGTCCATCATTACACATCACTATCCATCACTACACGTCACTGTCCATCACTACACATCACTATACATCACTGTCCATCACTATACATCATCATCCATCACTACACATCACTGTCCATTACTACACATCACTGTCCATCACTACACATCACTATCCATCACTTCACATTACTGTCCATTAATACACATCACTATACATCACTGTCCATCACTATACATCACCATCCATCACTACACATCACTGTCCATTACTACACATCACTGTCCATCACTACACATCACTATCCATCACTTCACATTACTGTTCATTACTACACATCACTATCCATCACTGCACATCACTGTCCATTACTACACATCACTGTCCATCACTGCACATCACTATCCATCACTACACATCACTGTCCATCACTAAACATCACTATACATCACTGTCCATCACTATACATCACCATCCATCACTACACATCACTGTCCATTACTACACATCACTGTCCATCACTACACATCACTATCCATCACTTCACATTACTGTCCATTACTACACATCACTATCCATCACTGCACATCACTGTCCATTACTACACATCACTGTCCATCACTACAAATCACTATCCATCACTACACATCACTGTCCATCACTACACATCACTATCCATCATTACACATCATTGTCCATCACTGTCCATCACTACACGTTACTATCCATCACTACACATCATTGTCCATCACTACACATCACTATCAATCACTTCACATTACTGTCCATTACTACACATCACTATCCATCACTGCACATCACTGTCCATTACTACACATCACTGTCCATCACTACACATCACTATCCATCACTACACATCACTGTCCATCACTACACATCACTATACATCACTGTCCATCACTATACATCACCATCCATCACGACACATCACTGTCCATTACTAGACATCACTGTCCATCACTACACATCACTCTCCATCACTACACATCAGTCCATCACTACACATCACTATACATCACTATACATCACCATCCATCACTACACATCACTGTCCATTACTACACATCACTCTCCATCACTACACATCACTATCCATCACTTCACATTACTGTCCATTAATACACATCACTATACATCACTTTCCATCACTATACATCACCATCTATCACTACACGTCACTGTCCATCACTACACATCACTATCCATCACTTCACATTACTGTCCATTACTACACATCACTATCCATCACTGCACATCACTGTCCATTACTACACATCACTGTCCATCACTACACATCACTATCCATCACTACACATCACTGTCCATCACTACACATCACTATACATCACTGTCCGTCACTATACATCATCATCCATCACTACACATCACTGTCCATTACTACACATCACTGTCCATCACTACACATCACTATCCATCACTTCACATTACTGTCCATTACTACACATCACTATCCATCACTGCACATCACTGTCCATTACTACACATCACTGTCCATCACGGCACATCACTATCCATCACTACACATCACTGTCCATCACTACACATCACTATACATCACTGTCCATCACTATACATCACCATCCATCACTACACATCACTGTCCATTAGTACACATCACTGTCCATCACTACACATCACTATCCATCACTTCACATTACTGTCCATTACTACACATCACTATCCATCACTGCACATCACTGTCCATTACTACACATCACTGTCCATCACTACACATCACTATCCATCATTACACATCATTGTCCATCACTGTCCATCACTACACGTTACTATCCATCACTACACATCATTGTCCATCACTACACATCACTATCAATCACTTCACATTACTGTCCATTACTACACATCACTATCCATCACTGCACATCACTGTCCATTACTACACATCACTGTCCATCACTACACATCACTATCCATCACTACACATCACTGTCCATCACTACACATCACTATACATCACTGTCCATCACTATACATCACCATCCATCACGACACATCACTGTCCATTACTAGACATCACTGTCCATCACTACACATCACTCTCCATCACTACACATCAGTCCATCACTACACATCACTATACATCACTATACATCACCATCCATCACTACACATCACTGTCCATTACTACACATCACTCTCCATCACTACACATCACTATCCATCACTTCACATTACTGTCCATTAATACACATCACTATACATCACTTTCCATCACTATACATCACCATCTATCACTACACGTCACTGTCCATCACTACACATCACTATCCATCACTTCACATTACTGTCCATTACTACACATCACTATCCATCACTGCACATCACTGTCCATTACTACACATCACTGTCCATCACTACACATCACTATCCATCACTACACGTCACTGTCCATCACTACACATCACTATACATCACTGTCCGTCACTATACATCATCATCCATCACTACACATCACTGTCCATTACTACACATCACTGTCCATCACTACACATCACTATCCATCACTTCACATTACTGTCCATTAATACACATCACTATCCATCACTGCACATCACTGTCCATTACTACACATCACTGTCCATCACGGCACATCACTATCCATCACTACACATCACTGTCCATCACTACACATCACTATACATCACTGTCCATCACTATACATCACCATCCATCACTACACATCACTGTCCATTAGTACACATCACTGTCCATCACTACACATCACTATCCATCACTTCACATTACTGTCCATTACTACACATCACTATCCATCACTACACATCACTGTCATTACTACACATCACTGTCCATCACTACACATCACTATCCATCACTACACATCACTGTCCATCACTACACATCACTATACATCACTGTCCATCACTATACATCACCATCCATCACTACACATCACTGTCCATTACTACACATCACTGTCCATCACTACACATCACTATCCATCACTTTACATTACTGTCCATTAATACACATCACTATACATCACTGTCCATCACTATACATCACCATCTATCACTACACATAACTGTCCATTACCACACATCACTGTCCATCACTACACATCACTATCCATCATTACACATCACTATCCATCATTACACATCACTGTCCATCACTACACGTTACTATCCATCACTACACATCACTGTCCATCTCTACACATCACTATCCATCACTTCACATTACTGTCCATTACTACACATCACTATCCATCACTGCACATCACTGTCCATTACTACACATCACTGTCCATCAGTACACATCACTATCCATCACTACGCATTACTATCCATCACTACACATCACTGTCCATCGCTACACATCACTGTCCATCACTATCCCTCACTATTCAGCACTACACATCACTATCCATCACTGCACATCACTAACCATCACTGCGCATCACTGTCCATCACTACCCATCACTACCCATCACTATACATCAGTACCCATCACTGTAATTCACTGCAAAAACTTGCCGGAGGTGAAAGGCCGCACATCTTCACCGGCGTGAAACCTTTGAAAACCTTTTACATATTGCTCCATTGAGGAGAACTCTGATCTTTCAGGTATCTTACAGTTTAAAATTTGAACCAAGATATAGCTTATATATAGCGGACCAAGATACAGCTCGGTACAGTTTATGTTCAGCAAGGGAAAGTTGTGTAAGTTGAGCAGAACGTTTAAAATGCAGATACCCTAAGATAACAGCAGCTATGGAATAATTATTATATTTTTGAGCAGGCAAATCTCATAAACGGCCCACAAACTCAACAGGAGTACGCGCGAACTGAACAAATTGTCTGTTGTACATTTTAAACGTTCTGCTCAACTTACACAATTTTCCCTCGCTGAACTTAAACTGTACCGAGCTGTATCTTGGTCCGCTATATATAAGCTATATCATGGTTCAAATTTTAAACTGTAAGATCCCTGAAAGAGGTCTCCGGCAATGGAGCAATATGTAAAAGGTTTTCAAAGGTTTCATGCCGGTGAAGATGTGCGGCCTGTCACCTCTTGCAAGTTTTTGCTCGCAATAATCCCCTTTTTTTTTCAAGAAAGAATAAGCCATTCTCAGATTTGTTATCCAGAGTGACCATGCCACTTTTCCTTTAAAGTGCCCTTTGTATTTTTGCTTCAATATTAAGCAATGTTTCTGTAACTAGTCACTAAACAATAAAGACAAAAGTGTTTACGAAAAGAAGAAAATGTTAAAAAGTGCTTCCAAATAAACATGCTCTTTTTGCTTAAAAAACGACCACTGTAGTTTTAAGCTGTAATAATATTACAGGACTGAGGTCTCTGGCAGTTTCAACATGCTGTAACTGCATTACATAACTTGACTGATGATACCGTATTGGCTTTCCCTATGGTTGAAGGATTTAGTCCTTTACGTGAGGAAAAAAAATAAACAAAAATAGCAACAGCAAAAATCATGTATTTATGTGCCTTATACTTTGAAATAAGAAGTTTTTTGATTATTTTTCATTGTGATATTGGGTTATTAGGGGTATGCCAAAACCGAGGTTCGGTTCGCGCCGCATAGGGAGCTTTAACATCGACGACGGCAACGGCAGCCAAAACGCCAGTTTTAAAATGAATTCCCGTTTTTTCAATCTTTGTCGCGTTTATTCTAATTTGCTGAAAATGGCAAGTGTAGGCGAATTTCCCTGGAGTTGATTTCTTGAGGACCACACTCAAGTTTAGAGAGAGAAAAAGAGATTCGTCGTCGCTTGTTTACGTCCTCCATAAAACTTGTAATTAGGCATTTTCACGTCATAGTCGTGCAAGGACGGTAAAGAAATGTAAAAAAAAGCGTGATGCACGTGCAAAGTTGTTGTTTTGCGTAATAAACCTATTGCTTTTTTGACGTCCTGGTTGCCGTCGTAGTCGTCGTTGCTAAAGCTCACAGCAACGAGGAAGCAATACGGGTTTAATTTTATTACGCAAGACATCAACTTTGCACGTACGTCACTCATTTATATACATTTCTTTACCGTCCTTGCACGACTACACCGTGAAGATGGCGACGGCAACGCAAAGGTGACCTTTAAAATGAATTAGCACTTTTTCAGACTTTGTCGCTATTATCACAACTCGCTGAAAATGTCTACTGTAGGTTAATTTCCCTAGAGTTCATTTCTTGGCGACCGCACTCAAGTGTAGAAAGAGAAAGAAATTTCGTCGTAGCTTATCAACGTCCCCCATAACGTGAAATTAGGCATGAAAAGAGCTTATACAGTCAATAAGAACGGCGTACAGCTTTTTATCACAGGTGGAAGGATAACCGATCTAAGAAAGCGTAAATGCCTTTGAGCAATCAAAGCCGTTAATCGTTTGCATTCACATGGCTTTCATTTATAGCAGCGCCTTCAACTTGTACTTCAGAAACTGGCAAGACGAAGAAAAACTATAACAAGTTTGGGTAGGTTCTCGGCTGATTAGTTTACTCCTCATAAAAGTTTGTGCGGCATCAAAACATGTTCTTAACTCGCTGCTCTAGTGATTTATTTAAACAATAAACTAGTTTTCAATGTACATGAAAGGAACGGTCATCTACCAATTTTTAGCCTTCCTCAAGCTATGAAAAGAATAGTGATGTTGTAGTGATGGACAGTGATGTTTAGTGATGCTTAGTGATGTGTAGTGATGGAGAGTGATGGATAGTGATGGACAGTGATGTGAAGTGATGGGTAGTGCTGTATGGTGATGGACAGTGATGTTTAGTAATGGACAGTGATGTGTAGTGATGGATAGTGATGGATAGTGATGGGTAGTGATGGACAGTGATGTGTAGTGATGGATAGTGATGGGTAGTGATGTGTAGTGATGTGTAGTGATGGGTAGTGATGGATAGTGATGGATAGTAATGTGTAGTGATGTGGAGTGATGTGTAGTGATAAACAGTGATGTGTAGTGATGGATAGTGATGGGTAGTGATGGATAGTGATGGATAGTGATAGACAGTGATGTGTAGTGATAGGTAGTGATGGATAGTGATGGATAGTGATGTGTAGTGATGGACAGTGATGTGTAGTGATGGATAGTGATGGGTAGTGATGGACAGTGATGTGTAGTGATGGATAGTGATGGGTAGTGATGTGTAGTGATGTGTAGTAATGGGTAGTGATGGATAGTGATGGACAGTGATGTGTAGTGATGGATAGTGATGTGTAGTGATGGACAGTGATGTGTAGTGATGGACAGTGATGTGTAGTGATGGATAGTGATGGATAGTGATGTGTAGTGATGGGTGGTGATGGACAGTGATGTGTAGTGATGGATAATGATGTGTAGTGATGGATAGTGATGTGTAGTTGTGGACAGTGATGTGTACTGACAGATAGTGATGTTTAGTGATGGACAGTGATGTGTAGTGATGGATAGTGATGGGTAGTGATGGATAGTGATGGATAGTGCTGGATAGTGATGTGTAGTGATGTGTATTGATGGACAGTGATGTGTAGTGATGGACAGTGATGTGTAGTGATGAATAGTGATGGATAGTGATGGACAGTGATGTGTAGTGATGGGTAGTGATGGATAGTGATGTGTAGTGATGTGTAGTGATGTGTAGTGATGTGTAGTGATGTGTAGTTATGGACAGTGATGTGTAGTGATGGATAATGACTTGTAGTAATGGACAGTGATGGATAGTGATGGGTAGTGATGGACAGTGATGGGTAGTGATGTGTAGTGATGGGTAGTGATGGATAGTGATGTGTAGTGATGTGTAGTTATGGACAGTGATGTGTAGTGATGGATAATGACTTGTAGTAATGGACAGTGATGTGTAGTGATGGACAGTGATGTGTAGTGATGGATAGTGATGAGTAGTGATGGACAGTGATGGGTAGTGATGTGTAGTGATGGGTAGTGATGGATAGTGATGTGTAGTGATGTTTAGTTATGGACAGTGATGTGTAGTGATGGATAGTGATGGACAGTGATGTGGTAGTGATGGATAGTAATGGGTAGTGATGTGTAGTGATGTTTATTGATGGGTAGTGATGGGTAGTGATGGACAGTGATGTGTAGTGATGGATAGTGATGGGTAGTGATGTGTAGTGATGTGTAGTAATGGGTAGTGATGGATAGTGATGGACAGTGATGTGTAGTGATGGATAGTGATGTGTAGTGATGGACACTAATGTGTAGTGATGGATAGTGATGGATAGTGATGTGTAGTGATGGCTGGTGATGGACAGTGATGTGTAGTGATGGATAATGATGTGTAGTGATGGATAGTGATGTGTAGTTGTGGACAGTGATGTGTACTGACAGATAGTGATGTTTAGTGATGGACAGTGATGTGTAGTGATGGATAGTGATGCGTAGTGATGGATAGTGATGGGTAGTGATGGATAGTGATGGATAGTGCTGGATAGTGATGTGTAGTGATGTGTATAGATGGACAGTGATGTGTAGTGATGGACAGTGATGTGTAGTGATGAATAGTGATGGATAGTGATGGACAGTGATGTGTAGTGATGGGTAGTGATGGATAGTGATGTGTAGTGATGTGTAGTTATGGACAGTGATGTGTAGTGATGGATAATGACTTGTAGTAATGGACAGTGATGGATAGTGATGGACAGTGATGGGTAGTGATGTGTAGTGATGGGTAGTGATGGATAGTGATGTGTAGTGATGTGTAGTTATGGACAGTGATGTGTAGTGATGGATAATGACTTGTAGTAATGGACAGTGATGTGTAGTGATGGACAGTGATGTGTAGTGATGGATAGTGATGGGTAGTGATGGACAGTGATGGGTAGTGATGTGTAGTGATGGGTGGTGATGGACGGTGATGTGTAGTGATGGATAATGATGTGTAGTGATGGATAGTGATGTGTAGTTGTGGACAGTGATGTGTACTGACAGATAGTGATGTTTAGTGATGGACAGTGATGTGTAGTGATGGATAGTGATGTGTAGTGATGGATAGTGATGGGTAGTGATAGATAGTGATGGATAGTGCTGGATAGTGATGTGTAGTGATGTGTATTGATGGACAGTGATGTGTACTGATGGACAGTGATGTGTAGTGATGAATAGTGATGGATAGTGATGGACAGTGATGTGTAGTGATGGGTAGTGATGGATAGTGATGTGTAGTGGTGTAGTTATGGACAGTGATGTGTAGTGATGGATAATGACTTGTAGTAATGGACAGTGATGGATAGTGATGGGTAGTGATGGACAGTGATGGGTAGTGATGTTTAGTTATGGGTAGTGATGGATAGTGATGTGTAGTGATGTTTAGTTATGGACAGTGATGTGTAGTGATGGATAGTGATGGACAGTGATGTGGTAGTGATGGATAGTGATGGGTAGTGATGGATAGTGATGGGTAGTGATGTGTAGTGATGTTTATTGATGGGTATTGATGGGTAGTGATGGACAGTGATGTGTAGTGATGTTTAGTGATGGACAGTGATGTGTAGTGATGGATAGTGATGGGTAGTGATGGACAGTGATGTGTAGTGATGGATAGTTATGGACAGTGATGTGTAGTGATGGATAGTTATGGATAGTGCTGGATAGTGATGTGTAGTGATGTGTATTGATGGACAGTGATGTGTAGTGATGGACAGTGATGTGTAGTGATGAATAGTGATGGATAGTGATGGACAGTGATGTGTAGTTATGGGTAGTGATGGATAGTGATGTGTAGTGATGTTTAGTTATGGACAGTGATGTGTAGTGATGGATAGTGATGGACAGTGATGTGGTAGTGATGGATAGTGATGGGTAGTGATGGATAGTGATGGGTAGTGATGTGTAGTGATGTTTATTGATGGGTAGTGATGGGTAGTGATGGACAGTGATGTGTAGTGATGTGTAGTGATGGACAGTGATGTGTAGTGATGGATAGTGATGGGTAGTGATGGACAGTGATGTGTAGTGATGGATAGTTATGGACAGTGATGTGTAGTGATGGATAGTTATGGATACTGATGGACAGTGATGTGTAATGATGGACAGTGATGTGTAGTGATGTGTAGTCATGGATAGTGATGGACAGTGATGTGTAGTGATGTACAGTGATGGGTAGTGATGTGTAGTGATGTGTAGTGATGGGTAGTGATGGACAGTGATGTTTAGTGATGGATAGTGATGGGTAGTGATGGACAGTGATATTTAGTGATGGATAGTGATGGACAGTGATGTGTAGTGATGGGTAGTGATGGACAGTGATGTGTAGTGATGGATAGTGATGTGTAGGGATGTGTAGTGATGGGTAGTGATGTGTAGTGATGTGTAGTGATGGGTAGTGATGGATAGTGATGGACAGTGATGTGTAGTGATGGATAGTGATGGGTAGTGATGTGTAGTGATGGGTAGTGATGTGTAGTGATGTGTAGTGATGGGTAGTGATGGATAATGATGGATAGTGATGTGTAGTGATGGGTAGTGATCTGTAGTAATATGTAGTGATGTGTAGTGATATGTGGTGATATAAAGTGATGTGTAGTGATGGACAGTGATAGGTGGTGATGGACAGTGATAGATGGTGATGGGTAGTGATGCATAGTTATGTTGAGTGACACATAGTTACATGTTACATGAAAATACTTTGGTTGGATTTTTTGTATTCGTGTAGGAGAACACGGATTTATTACCGAGCACCTCGTCCCCAGGCTCTCATCCTAATGAAAATCGCACCTGCCGCAAGGACTAATGGGCTGCATTTGTGCTCTGAAGAGTTTTTTATTTTCTTTCGTTTGTTTTATTTGTCTTATTTCCCATGTGGGGGAAGAAAACTCAGACAAGATCAACAAAATGCACATTCAAGGTGACGTTTTTCATCTTCCTCAAAATGCTTAATGTTTGAAAACGATGCTCTGTGCTCAAGTAAAATTATGCTGACAAATACAGGCAAATAGAGAAATTCTCAGTGTGACTGAATGGAGAGGCAAACACTTAAAAAAAGCGTAAACCCGGCACATAAAAATATGTGACAGGGAATTTTCCCAGCCACGATTTTCTCTTTTCATTTTTTTATAAGTGCGATGTCGCCACCGGGATTACTACTCTCTCTTTAACCTGTCGGACCTGCTTCACTTTTTTAAGATTTTCTCTTTTGTAGTTGGCTCGTTTCGCCTTACCCAGGCGAAAATGGTCTACGGCGCAAGCAAAACGAAAAACACTGCCTAAGTGTAGGTTATGTTCTTTTCCGATGCTTGCTGTTTTAGGAACGGACAGTTAAAACAATTTAATGATGGAGGGAGTTGGGGAAAGCAAAAACATTTTATACAGGCCAAAACGCTTGAAAAAATTCATGCAAACCACAATGAAAACAAAAAGAAAACTCCAGAAAATCCAACCCCTTACCCTTTTATATACCATTTTTGACGAAAAAGGTCCCCTTTCGCATACCTTCTATCAGTGACAAATCGTGCCTCTTCCACATATAATTGTTTATATTGTCTATAGAACTTTGTATCCCTTTTGACTGCTGTAAATGCACTTTTTCTTTTACATAGAATAGCCTGTACACATATTTTTCTTTTTGTTCCTACTTCCTTGCACTGGTGGTGAATAAATCCCCTGCGGTTTACATTTTATCACCCGCGCTTGACGGATTTTTGAAGAGGAAGTAGAGAGTCTGTCAACAGGCTACTCATCTCAAAAACAGAACGTTTTCTGGACTTTTCGAAGCCATTTCATTCATCTATTAGCCCTATTGGGCCCTTTAACAGACCCAAATGACAGATTTTCCTACCCTTTAATATACTTAAACTAGTGAAATCACTACCCTTTCTTATACAGCTATTTCGAAAAGGTTGTCGGAAGGCTGGTATGGCCAGCCGAAATATTGTTATGAAAAAACAATACGCGTTGTTCTGAATCAGCGTTGCACTAGTCTTTTGACTTCTCGTTTTTGGTATATATATATTAGTTGTTTTTGGCTTGTCGACATTTAACTCAAATCGGACTAATCACAAACTGTGTAAGAAACTAGCTAATCAGGAGCTAATGAAAAACACCAACATAGGTAACCCTTTCCGGCGGAGCCTCCCCGCCGTAGGCCAATATAGGAAAACCCCCGGGTCTGTTTTTTTTAAAAGATACTATTCTTAAACATTCTCTTTATTTCCAGCCCGGAAGCACAAAATATTGGCGTTCAGTCCTGAACACACTGAGTGATGCCATAAACAACAAGTTTACTCCGCTACAAGACGATGCCCATCCTCTCCCCTGAGTTATTTCGAATCCTTTTCTCTTTGTCTTTAAAACGCGCATCTTCCATATACATGCTAAGAAGCTGTTTTATTAAAAGGCCGGGAATAAAATATATAAAAAATTTCAGTAATTGAAGCATTTGTTAGTTTCCCTGAAAGCAGAAATACGTATTATCAAGTGAGAATAACGGGACAGAGAGGGTAAGGCCCTGCAGTCAGTTCAGCAGGCCAGCGGCTTTGGAAAAATATGACAATCATTGCACCAAACGTTATTTTAGGACAATTAAACGCTGTTGCTAGGATACCTAGAAAATGTTAAATTCCCTTACAGCTATGCCACCGTTCTTTTATCGCTTTTAGGTCTCGGACCGCGCTGCCGCTCTATCTAAAGTTCTTTAAAAACAAACGGCCTTTGACAGTTCACAATGGAAAGAAACAACCTCATTGAACAACAAAAGCAAGTCTTAACCCATAGAAAATAATCGTAATGAAAACTGTCCTTAACACTGCTATCACTTTATTCAATCCTCAGAATGCTGGAAATTACGCTTCTGAGAATTTGGTTTTCAATTTTTTTGTGGAAT
>CALNXK010000327.1:227500-235000 GCA_942486035.1 Porites lobata
TATTTTCCCAGACTAACTAGTACTTTGCTTTTGCCTTCAAGTTATCAAACTACTGCGCCAACTTTTCATTCGAAAGTGTTAGTGCTCCTTAAATTTGTTTAGGATTGAATTTATCTGGTTGTCGCGAAATTTTCTCTTCTTGGCCTCAACCAGTTGAAACTGAATTGTTATTTGTTTGGATGATTTTGTTTCCTTGGTTACTTGTTTCTAAGGATCGGAAGCGATTCTGGCGCTCGCAATCGAAGTTACTTACGACGTCAAGTTCCGATATTTGTTTCCACAAAGTTTAAAGCACTTTTCAAAGCTTTTAAATAGCTTTGTTGTAATTTAATTGTAGCCGTGGGATTTTAAGGCTCAATTTAAGTATTAGCACACACTTTCACACGGTTTATACCGATCAGCCGCATTTGAGTGGTTGAAATGAATTTAAAATATTTATGCGCTTTTAATTGCTTTCAAATGCATGCAGGAATAAACGTCGCTGAAGAACCGTTCCATCGACGCTTTACTGTTGTTGAAGGCTTTGGAAGCAAGAGCGCTTTAATCAAAATCCACCTGTCGTCGATTTATATGCTTGTCTCCGTGACAAAACATGTTTGCTTGCTTGCTTGTCTCCGTTAACAAAATCAGCAGTTTTACAACAGCCTATTTGCCTGGAAAAACGTTTACAAATGAAGTAAATTTATAACAAAGTAAAGAAATGCAATATAAAAACAAAAGCAAACGTTTCCAGTGTTTCACAACGTAAACGACGCCTTTTAAAAAAGTTGCAAGCGACCTTCCGTTTTGATAGAATATTAGCGTTCGTTCCGAGACTGACATCATATTTCGAGGGGAAACGCAAAACGTAGGCTGTTTTTTAGGAAAATATAAGACAACGACGGTTTTTCTCTCTTTTCTACAGACGGAAATGGACGAGGAACAAATGGACATGGTTGATGCAAACCAACCACAAGCCAACTCTTCGATTATGATCAACAAGTCATGGAAACATCCAACCGCAGCCAAACAAGAAATCATCCAGCGAGATGCGGCAGGAAACAACTCCACATGGTTAGCATGCGCATCAGCATGGAACAGTCTCTTAAGTGCCGTGAAGTTGGTTTTGAAATGGCTATATATTGGTATCGAGTGGCCAAAGGACACAAAGTCAGACGCATTTGCTCGCAGGACAGTTACTGGATCGGATTCTACTTGCCCGGCAGACGGCATAAGTTTGGCTTTAATGTCCACATTACTATTAATACCGGACAGCTTTTGCGCCGGCGCGAAAACCATACTGGATAGGGCTTCTGTTCACACATGAGAACAGTGATTTCTTTTGGGCGCGATTTCTGTAACGGAGCGAAACTGCGACGCGCCGATCCCTAGAGTGGAGAGTGAGTTACATATCGGATAGCGGGGGTGTGTCAGCACAAGGAAATTAAAAGTTTTATTTAATATATATTTTCATTTAAGGAACGTACTTTTAGCAAAATAATTCACTACCACTACCCGTGACTACTGTTTTAGACAGTAAGCGTTTACAGTTGGGATTGAGCTTGCCTCCTATTGATGATGAATACAAGGCTGAAAATGGCCGATTAATTGCGACCAAAGGTTAATTTTATATAGTTATAAATAAGGTAGCCTGCGTAGCAGGCGCTTGGAAGTAACGGTGCAGGAGAGAGAGAGCCGCGCGAAAGAGACACTTGAGGGGAGAGAAAATGGCGTGTTTCCATCCTGCGCCCCGTTGTTTCTTGAGCCCATTACTTCCAAGCGCCTGCTACGCAGGTTGTAGTTAAGGTGGCTGAACACAGTTTTGGCAGTTTGTGATCATGAGTATATGTATTTTGCCAAATAATGGCAAGAAAAAGGTTGCAGCTCAGAAGCTGAAACTTGGCAAGTGAAAAATATACTGCTGAAAGATTTTGATTGACAGTTAAAATTTGATTTTTTCGTAGTTTCCATGGCAACACGGGTGATTAAATACAATTGTAAAATTTCACTTTTGCTCAGTTTACATAAAATTAGTTCTTTAGATTTTCCTATAACCTTGCACACAGCTTACTATAATTAATCATCACCATTTGAAACTTATTTGACCAAATTTTAACAGAAGAGTTTTTCGATAATCAATAATATAATTGCACTGTAGTTATTAAACGTGTGACAAAATTCCTTTGTTCAACTTCCATTTTAAAGTTGTCGTTATTTAAAGTAGGATAAAAATAAAATATCAGAAAATTTCAATGAGTAGATTTTGAGAAATCGTTTTCTGTGTACCATTGCTTTTTCGCAGCCATGTTTGTCCAATTTAAAACACGCGCCATCACGCGAGTTACCGCCGACAGCTAACAAAACTGTGTTCAGCCACCTTAGGCTAAAATAGCGAAAATGTAGCCAAACCTTTGAGATTCTAATAGCCTTTCCAGACTTGTTGGACTGGCTTGCACTTTTAACATATGTGGGTTGAGTTTATTGTTGATTCTCTCGTTTGCTCGGAGAGGTTTTTATCCAGATACTCTCTTCAAAAACCAACATTTCCAAATTTTGATTCCATTAGTGGAATTGCTACCTCTAAAACTTTATTTATTTATTTATTTACGTATTTATTTATAAAGGACCTATTCCACTGTATTATACAGTCGATGCCACGTAGGAAACCCCTGCCCGTCATTCGCAAAGTCAATATCTCCCCGTATTATGTTATGTTTGAAAATGATGCCTTGTGCAGCATAGCAGTAGATCCACAGGAACAAGTCACATTTGCTGATGTCGTGAAAGAGCGCTGTTGGGTCGCGGTTGGCCATAACGGTTTTTTTGGGTTCAAAGTCACCACATAATCGCTTATGTAGTACCTGGACATGTTGATGTACCTCATTTATTGATCCTTCTTCTCGGCGGACAACTTGAGGAAATTTTTGCGAGTCTGGGTTTTTTCTGTGCCTAGTGTTTGCCACAGTAGCCAAACTCGCACTTGCTGCAGTCATATCCAGCAAAGTTTGAAATGCATTTGCACGTTTTATGGTAAAGAGCATGAGGCCAGTTAATGGCGCTCGTCGCCTTTCTGGAAAGGTTGGTAATGACAGTATAGTACTTGAAGGAGCAATCAAGAATGACCAGTTCCTGGCATGTACCTCTGTTTCCATCATTACCGCATGGCGCACTAAAGCCTTTTGGGATTGGATAATGCACCTATCAATGTAAATCCAGTGGAGGGGGAGTGCGGGCAAGGGGTGGGGATTTGATGCCTGGGACTATCCCCGCTGTCGGGCTTTTGATCGTGCGAAGCGCCCCCGGGGTCGGGACATTTGACTTTGACCGACAGAAGCCTGGTATCAATTCAGAAGCAGTTACCAAGTCCGTCCCTAGAGGCTTCCTGAAAGTCACGCTGTTGGAGAAAGGTATGAAGTTTTCCTTTGTTTTAATCGCCATAATCCGATACTTTAAACTGTCATCTTTAATAACAGATAATGTCTATTTTGAGAAAGTTTTTATCTTCAAGTTCCCATCTGATTGTAAAACTCGATTGAAATCGAATTCCACCATGAAAGTCAGAGGATTTTTTATGGGTCACTGATCCGACCTGTTCCGCCATGTTGAGCAGATGTTATAAAGTATTTTACGTGTTATTAATATTATATAGCACGGTCAATCTTCCTGGAGTGATTTTGTTGTTCAAGATAAGAGATGCTAGTGGAGAGAGAAAATACTTAATTACAGCGAGTAATTTAATGGGGCTTCCGTTAACCGTAAATAAAAGTAGTAAGAACGTACTTTTGAAATGTGCTTTTATTCGTTTTATATAGTATTATAACATTGTTTGTTTAGATTTTTTCCCCTGGGGTGGGGGCTTTTTTGACACTTTTGATTGACCTTTCGTTTCCCACCCTGGGGAATTTGATCGAAAAATTTTAAAATTTGTCAAATCCCCACCCCTTGCCCGCACTCCCCCCACCCCCCCACGAGGTTTACATTGATAGGTGCATAACATTTCCTGTTTTTCAGACTCGTCAGGGATGTACAAACTCTAGGGAACTTGCCTTCAGCACAGGGAAAGATGAAAATAATAACGACAAGACACTGGTGATGATACGGCAGCTCATCTTACCCGTGTATTCCTGAATGAAGAAAATGATATTGTTCATTAACCATACTCAAGTACTTTTAGGCCTGGGTCCAATGGTTTTACCTGTGGAAAATGATTTATTGGTTATAACTTCGGCAAAGAGGATGGAACTGACAAATTTTTTTTTTGAAGATGTTGAATAATTTACAAATGGACAAATTGATGTCGGGTTTGGGAGAGAAAATAAGTAATAACATTAAAGCTTCACGTTTGAATTGAATGCCCATTGCACTTCAATAATAGATTATAAAGGCAATCATCACTTTGAATGGCTAAATGCAATCTTAAATCATTCAAACGTAAAAAGTAAAATATGTTTACCCTCTATGAGGAAATTTAATTCATTAATTTAAGGAAAGTAAACTCGCCATCAATTCCCCAATTTCCTTTTACAACGAGCATGTCACATGACCATAATTATAAGGTACAAGAAGGCCTCACCATTTCTATTTGGGGGAACTCTTGTATTCTGCCAGGTAACATAGCGAGGATATTGCAAGTTAATCAGAGCTGTTTCGCTCTATGCATAGTGATGAGTAGCCACGGTTCCCATCGCTCTGTCATTTTTGTTATGTTTTCCTTTTGTTTTGGTTCCACTGGTATTCCAAGCGATATCAAGCTATGTCTAACCGCTGGGAGCACAAATTGGAACGATTTCTCTTCCAGAACGACCATCACTTCCGTAGAAAATCCTGATTTCGAAATCTGGTTGGAGCTGAATTCGCCCTATGAATTTTCTTCCGCTTATTCTACGAACAATGGGGCGGATTCCTTGCATCGCAAGCTATTGTCATACCGGCAGAATCGGAATGATGCAAAGATCTATTCAGGCGCGCGTTCAAGTTGCTATTTTAACAATCACCCCCCTTTCCCCCCTTTTTTTTTTCTTTTTTTTTTTTGCTTACTCGCGCGCCGTAGCGTGCTATTTCATGTGGCACGCGCGCGAGTATGCCATCAGGCACGTGAGCTAATTTTAACGAACTTTTTAACGGTATTTAGTCTTGTATACCCTGAAGAAGGTAGCATTGCCGAAACGTCGGTTAAGATTCTTATAATAACAGCGTCCGTTTTACAATTTTTAAATTAACGTTTATAAGTACTATGCTGCGCAGGTTTTTCAATCTTTTATATTTGTTATTTTAACACTTGTACCGAAATTCAAGCGTGGCAAACGCCCCTGTGCGCATTACTCAAATTCATCCGCGACATTTCATTGAATTCTGGAAGGCGACTTGGTGTTTAAAGTGAACCCTGGGCCTACAAATAATGACAACCAGTCAACAATCTCAACTCATTGCTCTGGTGGACGCTGTGCTGCGTTGTCTACCCGGTCAGCAGTCTTATCAATTGCGCCAAATGTCAATCGATTGCCTTTTCACAACACTTCACACGGATACCTGTCCACACCACAAGCATACGTCGGCGTGATTATAATCGTTCCTATATGATTGTCAATTTAAATAATCTTCTTTCTCTTAACCGGGTTAGCCAAGTTCCCAATTCGCGGTTCTGCAAGAACTTTACTTCGTGTCTGTTAAATGCTAGATCGGTCTGCAACAAAACTTTGGTTATCAAAGATTTTGTTGTTGCTAATGCAGTTGATTTGTTGGGTATCACGGAAACATGGTTGCATCTGAAGGGAGAAGACATTACTATTGGGTCCTATTGGAGAGCTCTGCCCGAGTGCCGTTTTGTTCACACTCCGGACCGGCTGGGACTGGTGGGGGTGTAGGACTTCTCTACAAACAAGGCTTTTGTACTAAGACACGAATGTGCCAGCATTCTTTTAGATCATTTGAATGTATGGACTGTACATTTATAAATCGTAAATCTATCCGAGCTTTGGTAGAGTATCGTCCGCCGGAGACTGGTGCTGCAATTGACTTGTTCTTTGAGGAATTTTCTAGTTTGTTGGAAGAAGTTGTTGTTTGCTCAGAGGAGCTGCTCATCATCGGCGACTTTAACTTCCACATGGATGATATGGCCGACAGATATGCGGCACAGTTTGGCAGTTTATTGGAACTGTTAAACCTCAAACAACATGTGGCTGTTCCCACCCATGGGAGTGGTCATATTTTAGATCTTATTATCTCTAGGAAGGACGTGGACGCTTTGAAAGTCAATTAACTTGTTGTAATGGAGCAGTTAATTTCTGACCACAAAGTTAATTGCTTTTAGCTGAATCTTCAGAAACCGCTCAATGAGAGAAAGTCTGTTGTTAGCCGCAGGCTTAGGAACTTTGATTTTGAGGCCTTTAATAAGACGATCATCCTTCAGGCCTGCTAGCAGATGTCAGTGATCTCCCCCTGGAGTTGATGGTTGATAGGTATGATAACGTCTTGCCTGATACCATGGATATATTGGCTCCGGTGAAATCTCGGACCATCGTCCTTCGTCCAAACGCCCCCTGGTATAACGAGAACATTGGCAATGAGAAGAGGGAGCGGCGCAGGTTAGAGCTGGGCAGGTGGCGCTCTAGCCGTCGTGAGTCGGACAGATTGAGCTACATAGAGCAATGTAGTGTTGTGAATACAATGCTATACAAAGCCAAGGAATTCTATTATTCGTCGGTTATCCAGGACAACGCCCATGACACCAGGCTCCTCTTTCGATCTATAGATAAGCTACTGCAAAGGCAAACTGAGAAGCGTTATCCTTCCGCCGATAATGATCAACAACTTGCAATTGCTTTTGCAGATTTTTTCACTGCCAAGATAGAAAGGATTCGTGAAGAGCTTGTACTTAGGAAAAGTGGACTTGTTCACTCCCCTGGTCTGACCAAGCCCACCTGCCTGTCACGGTTAAGTGAGTTTGATTTGGTCACTGATGATGTCTTGAAGCCGATCAAAAGTTCCACTATCAAGGCTTGTAAACTTGATCCCCTACCAGCAACCATAATTGCGAAGTTGCTATTCGATCGGCTCTTGTACCGGTATTCAAAACGGTAATCAATCTATCGCTGTCGACTGGATCGATATCAGATGATCTTAAGATTGCCTCACTGCGGTGGTTACTGAAGAAACCGAATGCTGACTGTGAGCAACTTTCCAACTTCCGCCCGGTGTCCAATTTGAAGTTTCTTTCAAACCTGGTAGAGAAGTCTGTATTTGCGTAGTTGAATAATTATCTTACGGTTAATGCCTTGCATGAACGTTTTTAATCTGCGCACAAAGCGCACCACAGTACAGAGACTGCACTGCTAACGATCACAAATGACATCTTACTTTCACTGGACAGGAGAGACAATGTGTTCCTACTGTTACTAGACTTGTCAGCGGCATTTGACACGGTTAATCATTCTTTGCTACTCTCGCGTCTGAAGAACTCGTTTGGCATCACGGGAACGTTTCTGCAGTGGTTTCATTCTTATCTGTCTGGCCGATCTCAGT
>CALNXK010000327.1:240000-345428 GCA_942486035.1 Porites lobata
GTTCCGGGATTTGGCTTGAAGCAGCCTCATTGTCCGATTCTTCTTTGAATGACATGTTCCAGGCCTTATTAATCTGCAATTAGATGCTAGGGCTCCGTCCACGGTGCTGAAGTACAAGTCTGGCTGGTTGCGGTGGCGCGAGTGGGCTCTGTCGAAGATTGGTGTTCCCGTTATCCCAGCAAAACCTTTGCATATCGCATTCTTTATCTCTGAACTAGCTAAGCGTTCTTCCGAGAATAACATCGGTGTATCTTCTACAGAATCTGCCGTTTATGCTATTAAGGGGGGCCACGCAATGGCTGGTTTTGAGGCTTGTCCTGTTAGCCATCCCTTAGTTAAGTTTGCGTTAGAAGGCGCCAAAAGAAGGCTTGCCCGACCTGTTCAGCCTAAGGAGCCGCTGTCGGTTAGCACCGTACAGGCGATGGCTACGCATTTTGCCTCAAGTGGCATGCTTCACTTTCCGATCTTCGTCTTTTATTTATTCTTTTGGTTGGTTTTGCAGGCTTTTTTCGCATTGATGAGATTAGGAATATAGCACTTCGTGATGTCTCAATACATAGTGATCATATGTCAGTTTATGTGCCTCAGCGTAAAAACGACCAGTATAGGGAAGGCCTCACTGCTTTTCTCGCCAGAACCGGCAAGGTTACTTGTCCTGTAGCTGTGACCGAGGGGTTGATTAAGCTTTTGCCACAGTCTTTCACTGCGTTCCCATTAGTTCGCATAATTGTCGAAGCTAAGTCTAAGGAGTATTTTCATTGTAGTTTGGGTGTTTCTGTTTCCACTTTAAGGGAGGAATCTAAGAAGCATATCAGACCATTTGTTAGTGATATTTCTAAGTACAGCACACATAGTATGAAATCTGGCACGGCTTCAAATTCGGCTTGTAGGAAAATAGCTGGTGACTTGTTAGATATTCATGCTGGTTGGAGGTGTGAATCCACTAAGCACAGATATATTAAGTATGGTCTTAGCGAACGTTTAGCCGTATCTAAGGAACTTTCAATTTAGTTGTCTATGATATTCGTATACATTTTTATCCTTATATCATTATATATTTTCCAGTATTCGTTGGCGATTGTTTAATTGGAATTAGATTTTCGCTTTTGCCGACTTTGTAATTTTGAGTAATTTATAATTATTTAATATATAGAGTCCTGGCGGGGGACGTAAGATGTGCCTGGCCCGTCCCAGATTTCCTGTCCTTTTTTCCCTACGGGGTTTTTGGGTGCAGGTTTTTTCTGGCCACCCTGGTACGCTTACATGTAGCTTTAGTTTAATTACCTTTGCTGTAGCTATGTTCATTTTTTGACTATCATTAAAGTGGGTTATGGCGTTACTCCCAGGCCATATCCAATATTCTCCAGTATTTGTTGGCTATTTTCGTTTCTTGTTTTTCTATTAACTTCTGGTAAGTGCAGAAAAAAAAATTCTCGGATTCCGGATTCCACAGGCAAAAATTTCACGGACTCCGGAATCCTGATACCCTAACATGGCGCGAATTCTTAACCGATTCGGCGCTGGATGAGTAACTTGCTAAACATCGTTCAGTTGGTATTGTCAGTAAAATACTCCTACCATTTTTAGCGTTTTCTTTTTTTGTCGACGCATGAGCTTTCCACTTCAAGCTAAACCAACCGCCATTCATTGGAACAAACGTAAGTTTAAATGTTCCGGTACATTTAATTTGCAAATTAAAGAATTCTCACGAATAAAGCTCTTTTTCCGTGATTTCCCACCCTCTTGGAGCCCTTGAAGGGGAGCAATTTCACCTTTATGATTCCAAGAGCCAAAACATGGCAACATACTTCTTTTTAAATAAAACTTGATCCCTTTCGTCAAATCTTAAACCACACGGCATTGTTTTGAACAAACACGATGAAAATGCACCTTTCTCTCTTCAAACTGCAGTCGGCACTGTGGATAGATTGAAACTTCTAAGCTCCTAGCGCTGGGTTTACCCCCAAACAGAATGCTCCGGTTTAATTTCAAGTGTCTTGATATAAATCAGCTAACTCACACGCTTCAATTTCCAAGAAATGCATGGCCACACTAACGAAGCGTAAACGATGTGTTTAGCAGCTGTGCAGAGCTGTACATTACATGTCACTGTTTTCGTCACAATTATTGGCCGTAAATGCATTGCGGCCACGAGACAAGAAACAAAACCGAGTCCAGTCTCAACAAGAGACAAATCGCTTCTGCCTCTGCTTCAAAAGCCGCCATAGTTGTATATTTATTGGATATCCCTTAAGACTTGTAATAAGCGAGATAACTACTCGTACTCGTTTCTTTCATTCGATATTGCCTATTTCAAGTGTATGACCCACTTTATATGAGAAACATGAATTCGGGTAAAATCCTATTATCTAAGTCGAGTTATCTGTTGAATAGGAAACACTTATAGTATATCATATAAGTAGCCAATCTACTCGTTTTCTTTAATAAATATTGTCCATTCTACGTGTAAGTCATATCTGAATTGATTTGCAATCGACATTTTTAAAATAACCTATCGGATAGGAAACTCTTATTA
This sequence comes from Porites lobata, assembly GCA_942486035.1. Lineage (NCBI taxonomy): Eukaryota > Metazoa > Cnidaria > Anthozoa > Scleractinia > Poritidae > Porites > Porites lobata. The sequence goes on from CALNXK010000327.1 coordinate 242,537, forward strand.
CAATTGCTTACTGATACGCATGTTTAATTGTATATCCTAACACGTTTCAAAAGCCATTATATATATACTTGTGTCTTCACTCAATAATGTCAATTTCAGTAACATTGTCTATATCACGCGTGTTACCTGGTTAATAAGTAGTTTACTATGAATCAAGAAAAAATTCTATTTTATAGGTAAGTTACCTTTTGGGTGGGAATCGTTGATTAAAAATACCTAATGGGCTCTACTACGCGACAGCTTTAACGGCTCAGCCAATTAAATTTTTTGTCTATTTCACGTCATATGTACATTGTGTATGAAACATAGGAATTAAAGTAAACCCTGCTTTATGAGTAAGTTACCTACTACTGGCAGAGCAAACGCTAACTTCAAATGTATACCGAGCTATTACGCCTAATTAATTCAGTGTAACGTCCTCAAATTTAATTGTCACAATTTTTGGCGACCTCTTCGATCAATTTTTTTCTGCTTCGTTCGCATGACCTTCTTAAGAAGGGAGTAATTTCTGAATTAAACTGAAACATTTTAAAAGTAACCTATTTTGCTTATGAAGGAATATAACTTTTTCACGTTCGTTAGTCAAATGTTCAGTTGTCCTTACAAAATGAAAAAACTCCTGATCTAACGATCATATACAAAACGTAGGCTAAGGATATAGCCTGATGTCTCAGCGATCCTCAGCCAAGCCTTACCTCTATTAACAATTTAATCCCAATCAAGCATTTGCTATAAACCTCTTTCGATTGTACTATGCTTTGTTTTCTCAATGCAGGTCATGTGACAGTAGGTGCGGTCACACTAGACGTCATGTGAGACGTCTTCTCTAAGGTTTCAAATGGGAAAACGATTGGGTTGGGTTCACTCTGGGTTTTGATCGTTTTCATGTTTGCAGTTACACAGCGATAAATTCGCCAAGGGGGAAGAAAAAACTTGAACCTGGTATCGCAGGAAAACGTCATTGTAAACAAAGGCAAATTGTCGCTCACGAATCAAAAGTACGGGTTTAATTTACAAAAATAGTTCCAACGACTTCATAAGGAAAGAATTCTTGAACATTGATGTAAAGAATACTTTAGAGTGTTTCGAGGTGCTTTTGAATTTAGTAAACGTAAAAACATTCACAGCAGCGCTCAAAATCCTGCTGAGTTTTCGAACTTCGAGTAGGATTTGGCACCAACAACTCAGCACGTGAACAACACGTGCTTCTACTATTTGGTGCACTTCACTTTTTCATGATTGGTTGAGCCGCATTGTTTTTTATTTTAACCATAGAACTTAACTCGGGAACGGTCATGGGAAATTCTTTGACCGCACCCAATAATCCACAAGACTTATTCTTTAAAAACTCTTCTTATTCAGGTGCATATGTACGCAAATTTTATGAAAAGACAAAGGGCCAAATTCATTGGGAAAACAAAACATACCAGTTAACGGAATCCATTTCCCACGACGGTAAATGAGAAATATATATGGCTTTTGGGCTCCATTACTAAAACGTTACGGAGAATAGAAGACCTCGCTTTCTCTTTCATCTATCACGTGAAAAAGCCACCCTTCGCTGAGTGTAATATAAGAAAAGAACATCGCTTTTAAAAAATAAATTAAAAGCAAATAAGTTGTAAACCTGTTTTCAACCTGACTAATTTGTTTTCTAGCAACACTTGGGTAAACTACGTTGTCACGATAAACGATTACACACGAATTCGCGCACAAAAGATTTCTAGCGATTCAACTCTATCAACTGCGAGAGTTTTCACAAAATTCTGACAAAATTCTTGATGGACGTTACACAGATCTTGACAGTTTATCGATTATCCTCTACATGGTTGGTCTCGCTTCAGGATCTGTCTGCAGACATCGCCGCACCAGGCCTCTCAACACATGGTTCGTCATGAGCAGAACTTGCTGTTCACGCCTTCTAGGATCTGGAAGTTCCCGGACGCACATTTCACAAAGAAGAACACCAAAGCTATAAACATCAACCTATGAACGATACACATATTTTTAATTTTTAATTTTTAATTTTTTTTTTACTGACCTCGCAAGTGGTTTCGAAACAATTGAAACTTCCTGAAAGCTCAGGCTCATCAGTTGTGGACAGTTCTCGGTCTCACTTACTTCTTAGTTGTACCGTTGAAGGTTTCCTAATAAACAACTCAATATAAACTTTACGTTGACAAAGAGCAGGATTAGTGTGTCACGTAAGTCTTCTTGTCACGCGGTGCGGAGATGATGACACGAAGAAAAATGTTCGCCCGGCAACGCAGTTTTGATTGGAGTAGAGCTGATGGCGCAAAAATCTTGAGTTTACCTGTCGACTGTATTACTCCTCAGATCAGACTCTAAATAAAATTTCGGCATGAATATGTAAGCTGCTACAATTGGACCTGATCGTTTGGATTTTTGATTGATGTATAACAAGTGCGCTGTGAGATGTAATGGCAACTGATTTGTTAGGCAAACTGCCATTTTAACGCGCCACGCTTGAACTGGCTTGACTGTAAGTATTATAGTCTGATTGTGATCTTATTAAGCTGTAGGCTGTAGGATATGCTTTACACAGATATTGTAAACTTCCTTACCCACCCCCCCCCCTCCATGGTGTCACTTTACACCCTACCACCCCTTAAAGGCCACTTTCCCACGCAGTGACGTTACTCTCTCCTAAAGGCGGTCGTTTTGGAAAGGTTTGACTCTATTAGATTTATATGAGAAGTCTCCAGTACGATTTTAAAACTGAACAATTAATGAGAAAACCACACGTCTACAGCTTGTTTTCGTTGCGTACAGTGTAAACCCCTGAAAAACGATCAATTGTCGAGATTACCCATGAATGTTTGAGGTCAAACGATGAAGGTAAAAACTATCACCGTTACCACTGTTTGGCCGGGAATTAAGCAGCAAGGAATGAGCACAGAACGTTAGTCTGGCTCACACAAAGCTAAACAGACCAGCATCAATTTGCTGCTTCCAATTTTACACCAAGGTGAAGAAGGACATAGTGTAGTAGGGAAGCATGTCCCCGGACTTCCCTAGAAACTTGCGCTATCGGCGTTCGCCGTTAGAAAATCGGTCAGCATTTATCCTAGATCAGCGCCTGTACCTTACATCTTTACCCTCGTTATAATTTTAATACTTAAAGGTTTTGAAAGACGACGTCACGCACAGGGACGCCGTTTTCTTTCAAGTCATTTCACAATGTGTAGCAGCAAGTTTATCATTTAAGCACTCTGGAAATCTTCAAAAAAAGCTAAAATAAAAGGCTGACAGAATGATCTCTCGGTATGTATACTGTACATGTATACTAAACACAAAACCACGTGGGAATGCAAAAATATCCCCGGTACGCAGTTTAGTAGATATTTGTTTTCTGCACGTTCTTATATGGTTAATTACGTGTATTATCTTGTCTGTTTGTGTTTCGGTATTTTTGGTGTTAAGTATTTTGCATACAGTTATATAAGTGTCTTGTTCATTCGTATTCGTCCTTCGGGTCTGTGAACGCCTAACAACCCACAGTTTGATTTCATTTTATTGTTTTCAATTTCTCAGCTTAACGTAAAAATTGTTTGTTTTGCTTTTTAGCGATTAGAATTCGGCTTTTTCTCACGTCTGTTTCTTCATTTCAAGGATAAATCCTCGCCGTGGCTGGCTACAATAGATGAAGAATAGCATTCATTTGTCAATCTTCAGATGAGTGTGATTTGAATTAATTTAGTCTTTCCGAAGAATTTTTCCTGGGGATATTTGTTCGGGAGTTATTTAGGGTCGCTTTAAGTCCTCCCATAGGCTTTGTGAGTCCCGCCTAAAGGCACCGCAGTTCACTGTTGCTACCATTGCCCATTTCCGAATTTTTAGCTAATGGCTGTATCATCGAGCATGGTGAGCCTCCATTTTGACGGTTGAAGTCGTCATCGATCATATGCAGTCACGTTAACTGCTACCTCGTTCGATTAAGTTTAAGTACGAGAATTTTCGCACCTTATCACAGGTTCGTAAGAGGGGCACCAGGGCTATGAATGAGACCTATAATCTGGATTGACATTTCCTTAGATCACCAGAAGTAACGAGGTTTTTCTTGGCCCTTCAAAGGTGTGCTCTGGTATTTCGCTTTCTCGATTTTAGTCTTTGGTCTAGTTAAGCGCTTGTTTTTGTTTTTCTAGCTTTCTATGGGTCTGAAGTCTTTTGTTTATCTCGATGACGCATTTGGTAGTCATCTAAAGAGGACTTCCACCGCCCGGTAGCTTTTATTGAGCGCAAGGGGCTTATTCTTCTGGTTTCCTTATTGGTAAGGAGAAATCCCAACAGGTCCCAATACAAGTGGGCGAGTGGCTCGGGTTTGCGGTCTGCACTATGTGATTTACTTTTCAGATTCCTGAGAAGCAAGTTTTCAGCTAGTGAAGCGGCTTTGGCCGAATTCTGCAATTCAAAATGAGTCATCTCTCTATCGCAAATCAGCTGGATGGCTGGTTCCATTATTTCAGTTGCCTTAGCGGTGGGGCCCATTTCCCTCTTCATACAAGCCAGACGTAGGTGGCTAAGGAGTCTTAATCGGCTTAGGGTCTCCCTTTTCGCTTCACTCCCCCTCGGCTGGAGGAATTGAAGTTTTCGTTTTTGTGACATTGACTCTTTAAACAGTAACTCCATTCGGCACCCCTGCCTGATTCTTCCGCAGTTGTATTTCCGGACGCAAGCGTCGCTTCATTTCGCGGCTTTTCCGCCCTGTGGCTAGCGTTATGTTCACGATCGATTATTTGGGTCAAAGAAGGCTGATTTGTTTGCGCCGTTTCATTAAAGAGGATGATTCGCCAACTAATCCCTCTGTGTTTCGAGTCACTGAAGCAAAATGGGGTCCTCGCACGAATCTTGACCGTTTCACATCCTATTATAGAGCGCTCAGCTTCCGCGTTTTGACTCCTAGTTTGCTTCTCCTGGTTGTAGGTGTGTCCGATGCCTTTGTATTTCCAGTGGGTCTCGTAGTGGTCGCCTGATTTGAGCCTGATTTGGTATATTTGGGTGCCCGGTTTGGCATATTTGTACGGCATGTGAGCCTGATTTGGCTTAGTTTTTAGCCTGATTTGGCATAATCTTGAGCCTGGTTTGGCATATCTGCTTTAGCTTATTTTTGAGCTTGGTTCGGCATGTTTCAAGTCATTTTTGTGTCGGCTCGTTTTGGGCCTGAAATATAATTTTTTCAATTCTTCTTTGCCCGAATTTTGCTCAGCGTCTCCCTTGTTCAATGTTTTTTTTGTTCAGTTAAGTAAATAGCGCTGTAGTTGTTTTATTTTTACGCTATTTCCTTTTATTTCAGTTGCCCTAAATTCCAGGTTATGGCTTGAAACAGCCCCCTTGACTGATTCTTCGCTGAGGGATACAGTTCCTGGCCTGTCTGGTTTGCAGTTGGATGCTAACGCTCCATCCACAGTCTTGAAGTTACGGGTCTGGCTTATTGTGGTGGCGTGAGTGGGCTTTATCGAAGACTGGTGTTTCTGCTATTCGAAAAACCTTTGCATGTCTCATTGTATCTATCTAAGTTAGCTTAGCGTTCTGAGGATAACAATGGCGCATCTTATTTAGAATCTGCTGTTTACAGTATAAATTGGGGCCATGCAGTGGTTGGTATTTAAGTTTGTTCTGTTAGCCACGCCTTGCTTAAGTTTCCCTTTAAATTAGAGGACGCCAAAAGAAGCTAGGCTTGCGCGCCCAGTTTAGCCTAAGTAGCTGCTTTCTGTTAGTTTTGTCAAGCGATTGCTGCAGATTTTGCCTCTAAATCGCGATGTTTTCCATCTAGAATATGTACATGTAATAGTTTTATGTCGATTTATGTGTCCGTGCAGGCGCAAAGTAGATCTTTATGGAACTCTGAGGCCTTGTCCAGTAACCGTGACCCAGTGTTTTATTAAGTTCTCTCCTCAGTCCTCCTCTGTGTTTCCATTAGTTCGAAGAATTGTCCAAGCTCAATCTTAGTACGATATATTATACTTTCATTCTAGTGCAAGTGTTTCTTTATTCACGTTATTTAGGAGACGAATTTTAGAGGCATATTAAGCCATTAGTTAGTGATGTTTCTTAGTACGGCACCCACAAGTGAGCGCGAGTCTGACGCGGCGCCCAATCCAGCTTGTAGGAGAATAGCTGGTGATTTGTTGGATATCCATGCCGGTTGGAGGTGCGAGTCCACTAAGCATAGGTATTTTCGGCATGGTCTTAACTAGCTCTCCGTATCTAGTCACTTTCAGTTCAGGTGTATTTCATAAAGATATAAATATGTTTCAGTATAATTCCCACAATTTGCGTGTAATTCTTAGCGCTTGGCCTTATCTAAGACATTTTCAGTCCATGTGAATTCAAGTTTTAGTATATTTTCCAGTATACACGTGTAATGGTTAGAAGTTCTGCTTTTGTTTGTTGCAGTTCTAAGTAATTTGTTTAGAGTCCTGGCGGGCGACGTAAGTTGCGCCTGGCCCGCCCCAGATTTCCTGTGCTTTTTTCCCTACGGGGTTTTTTGGGACAGGTTTTTTCTGGCCACCCTGGCACACTTACATGTAGATTTTCGTTTTATTTCATTTGCTGTAGTGTTTAATTTTTTGGGTATAATGATTAAAGTGGGTTATGGCGTTGCACCCAGGCCATATCCAATATTCTCCATGATTTGTTGCCTATGTTGTTTCTTGTTTTTCTACTAACTTCTAGAAAGTGCAGAGGTGCTTTGTACGGTATTTAAGCACCAGTTCGTTTTTGCATCTCTCTGAAACGTGAACAACTCGTGCGTAAATCCCCCCCGGAGAGGGGGGGGCGTAAATACCGTACGCGCGTACTTTCCCTGTAGCATTATACGTGTATATTTCTTTTAGTTAATCTAGTTTGAAGCCTTGTGCGGGCTAGTACTCTTTTGCAAGAGATGTTTCCTTTTTTCTTTTACCGGCTCCCAGCATTTTATAACTCGGTAGAATCTCAATCAAACTTCAACTTACAGGTAAGTCTTGTTTAATTTTGCGATGGATCTAGGCAAGCGCTATTAAGCGTTTCAACATTCTGGGCAAGCGTGAGATACGCCATTAGAAACAACGAAATGAATTAAGGGATAAAAAATACAATCACGTCGCTCTTCCCAGATCCATCTCGCACTGGTCGATAAATTACCCACAGAACATGTATAGCGAAAAAGTCTAAAAAAAAAGCAGAAAAATGGAAATGGGCTTTGAGAAAGTCTAACTAATGTTTGACTCTAAGCTTTCATTTTATAGTATTAAATATGATCTGATTTGTCGACTCCAAATCACTAGAATTGGGGCCAGCACGATATCATGCTCTTTTTAAGTAGATAAATGTTGTTCTTGAAGTCTACCCCTCTTGACACGGTTAACAGCGCGTTTTGACGCGAGGATTGCCGGTTGACCAAATTCATAAGCGTTAATATTTATAAAATTTAGTCTGGATATTTCACTCATCAATGTTAAATATTAATTAAGCTCAGCTATTCATACATATGTACGGGTTTAACCATATGCTTCTCAATTCAAAAAACCAAAATAATTACTGTCGTGATAAGCTTGAGCTACCTGTTTCTGAACTTACGCATATACAGTAAGTTTAATCTTATTCCTCTTTTTATCAAAAACCATATTTCACACTCTTACCTTTGATAGTGGCAGGAATCTTGTCAATAAAAAGCTGAAGCTCATTTGGATCAGCATCTTTTAGTTGAACAGTTTGTCCTTTTTTAAAAGGCCGCAATCCCATTAGTTCACTAATAGTAACTGTATCCTTGGTGACCTTCATTGTAGTTTCAGGCAGAATGTGAAACTGAAACGGTAAGGAAAGATAATGATATAATTTAAGTTACATTGACTATAGTGGCAGTAGTTTCTGTAAAATAACAACTAAACACAACTATTCACAGCCCATTTCACTGAGATCTCACTTGCTACAGGATAAACAGTTACGCCCTCAGTTACAGCAAAATGAGTTCAATATGTTCTGCTCAAAATCATTTGTCAAGACCGCTCATATTTATATTTTCGTTCTATTTTTTTTCACCACAACTTTAATATCTTTCTTTTTCTAGATTGGTAAATTTTCAGTCCTCAACTTAATGTACGGACCAAAGATAAAACAAAAAGATCTATCCTTTCCCTCATCATCTTTTTTGACCCATAAGGTACCAAAATGTAGTTCAGTTGTAATCTTTCAGTATTAAAATTAACCACGATCCTTGTTTTGCCCCATAATTTATGGCCCGCCGCCTTACACCCATTTCTCTGTACTACTTTTCCTAGCTCTAGGTTCAGAATCTCACATTTTTTGCCTTTTGGGGGTTCGCAAGTCTGTAAGAGACCACTAAACACCCTACACAGTGTATGCTTGGAACTAGTATGGCACATCTTGTCAAAGGGACAGTTTAATAGAGGTAAAGACAATAACAGATTACTCATTGGTATCTCGAAAACGGGTGACCACGGCTGCTTAATAGAGGTAGCTGCTAAATACAGGTCAGTTTTTACAATAATTAAGGGAAGCTATTTCCAGGACTTTAATTGGTGACCGCTTATAGAGGTCCCCTTAATACAGGTTTGACTGTAGAGGCAGTTACAGTAAACATCCGCTAATAAGAACCTGTGGTTAAGAATCTCCTGGCAGAAATCTGCACTTTAATACCTAAGAATACAAGAACATGTTTAGGCAAGCTAAATCAAGCAGGTTCTTATATGTGGTTAATTTTTACGGTTAAATTATGATAAACAATTTAACAAAGGAGCATAACTTTGAGTTGTAAATTAAGTACAATAAAAACATACTGTACTAAATTGTATGATATTCGGTAATAAGTTTTGTTAGGGTGATCATAATTGTGAATAAACAGAAAATTTATTTATTTTCTCATTATCAACAATCTATTATGTTCTTCACAAAAATTACATGTAAGAACCTAATTAAGAACCTACCTAGCCTAAATTGCCAATAAGTACCCCACGAACAAGAACCTACTTCAAAAAATGGGACCTTCTTATCAGCGGGCGTTTCCGGTACTATAAAAATAATAACAACTGAAAACAACCATATTCACACCCCATTTAACCATAGCCTGCCAAACGCAGACGCATTTCCGGTCGTCGCTTCGCTCCCTCTCCGAAAAACAGGACATACATATGCGTTTCACAGGCTAATTTAACCAAGACACCATCAGCTACAGCAAAATTTGTGCAATATGTTTAGCTCAAAATCATTTGTCAAAACCGTAGCCTTGCAGCTCTTTAAAAACTCTAATTTTCTTGGATTCCTCTATGTCGCAACTCTTTTGTTTCGGGCTAGGTTCCATTGTTACTTTGTTTGTTCATTGTTTTCCCAGCCAATCCTTATGAGGTTGCCCAGTATACACTAGACCATGTGGTCCCTGGCTTGTCCCCAGACCTTTAGGAAGAGGGCAACACCACATCTCCCTTAATTCCCTACCATGAGCAAGACAGGCAACATCTTCTCTCCCCGACATTAGATGAATAACAGAAAAATTATAATTTGAACAAAGAAGGGTAATAAGTGGTAAAAAAATATATATATATATTCAAGACACACAAAAAACTCATTATCGGACTGACTTAATAATACCTGAAGAATAACTTTATAACGTAGGGTAAATTTCACTTGACAATAGCGGCCATTGTCGCATCATTTCAGGTTTCATGCAATACTATTTGGTGTGACTTTTAACTTGTACAGTGTACAAGAAATGGAGCATAAAAAAGTCTCACAGTGCAAAGCACAGAAAGTTATTAAGGGAACTTTGAAAACAAAAAAATTAACTTGAAGCAATAAATAAACTAACATAATAAAACCTCTATTCAGGGGACACCCTCAGGACCAAAGCAAGTGTCCCTTGAATAGAGGTTCCCCCTGATTAGAGATTGGGCTGGGTTTTGTTAATAATTAACAAACAAAGACAGCATAAAGGAATCATCATTAGAAACTTAAAGATGCCACAACGGCGACGACAAAGAGAACGCCAAAAAGGCAATAGGTTGAAATGAATAGGCAAAGCAACAACTCTGCACATGCATCACGCTTGTTTGTACATTGTTTTAGGCATCACTGCACGACCAGGAAAAGAAAATGCCAAATTTCACATTTTATGGAGGAAGTAAACAAGCGGTGGCGAAATTTTCTTTCTCCCCATCAGGGGCGTAGCTAGGGGGTGGTCATGGGGTGCCCGTGACCCCCCCCCCCCTTTGTGAGATAAATCGTTTCCAGTCACTGCAAACGGAGTAAGTAACAATCTAGCAACCATGTTCCTTTTCATACATGTAACTGAAATAGAGCAATTTATGCTACGTGGAACGTAATTAATCTATGCAGCTAGTTTGTAGGCTTGTTCCTCCACCCACACTCACTGCTCATCGGAAAAAAAAATGTTATGTTTAGTAAAACACGGCCTGGATGTCAACATGCCAATCTGGTAAGCACCCCGGGTTTGACATAGTGTGAGCCCCCCCCACCCCCTGAAAAATCCTAGCTACGCCCCCGTTCCTGAACTTGACTATGATTCTTAGGAATTTGGCTGAAAAAGACTTCGCTTACATGTGACAAAGTAAATGGTTGGAGTAATCACGATAGAGACTGAAAGAATGGAAATTCACTTTTTAAGCGACGCTTTTGTGGCCATCACCGTCGTGGTATCTTAAACTCGCTATTATTTTATTTTTATTTTCTTTTTTAACTTAATTTAATTTAATTCTTTTTAATCGGTAACACCTGTACAGAAATGGTAATACTGAATAAAACCTGTTTATGTTATTGCTTAACAGGAGAGATTTCGAAAAAGTTAAACGCTAAAAGATTTTTAAAATACATTTAAAAAACATTTAAAAAAGTGAACGACGCTTCGGCGATACGTTACGCCATTATCAAGTTGAAAAGTGAAAAAGTATAAGGTGTAAAACGAATAGATAAGATTTGAAACAATACATAAAATATTTGCGGGTCCAATGGGTATAATTCCCAGGGTAAGAAACACAATAAGAGGAAAAAAAATGTACGAAAGAGTCACGTAAATAGTTCGGCGCGAATGGAGTCGACTTGCGTGTTAAGAGAAGGCTTCATGTCTTTTACGTATAACATCTCGTAGACTAAGCAATCAAACTTGCTGTTACATTTCCTCAGAACTTTGAAAAGATAGTCAGTCTTTGTTCTGTTGTTGCCATGCTGTGTTTCAAGGTGTTTCCCGATGGCTGAATAACGGTGTTCACTTATGCGTTGATGTAAGTGTCGGACAGTGTACCCGACATAATTTGCATCGCACAAATCACATTGAAATAAGTATACAATGCATTGAGTGTTGACGATTGGGGGCTTGCTTTCCTTGACACTCAGGGTTTGTGACAGTTTTCTGCTTGTAAAGACGGGTTTTACGTTAACATCGATCTTGGCTTCCAGAGAATAGATATCTTTGCGTACGCGATCAGCTGATCGCTGATCTTTAAAGGGCAATATTATGTAAACAGATGGGTCTACTGAAGGCATGGTGTGTATTTGTTTATCTGGTTCCTGGCTGAACTTATTTATAGTGGAATCGACCAAAGTTTTCGGATAGAGCAGCTTTGAAAACATGGTGCGTAACTTTTTTTTTTTCTTTCTCGTATTGTGTTTCTTACCTTGGGAATTATACCCATTCGACCCGCAAATATTTTATGTATTGTTTCAAATATTATATATTCGTTTTACACCTTATACTTTCAGCTGTACTTTTTCACTTTTTAACTTGATAATGGCGTAACGTAGCGCCAAAACGTCGTTCACTTTTTAAAATGTTTTTTAAATGTATTTTAAAAATCTTTTAGCGTTTAACTTTTTGATCAGATGTTATTGCTATTATGATAATTATATGTTGAATTCACACAAGTGCATTTCATTGATTTATGTGAGAGAGTCCAGTTTGGGAAAGCTTCCATTTTTGATTAGTGTGCACTTAAAGACATCAGCTCTCTTTGAGGTCAGTCACTTTTTGAGTGCTGAGGTGTCTCCTAAAATAATGGTCATGGTTAAAATAAACCCAGGGTTCCGGACCTAGAAAAAATGTCCCTTTCCTCTGAATAGAGGTCACTCGTCCCTTGAATTGAGGTAATAGATACAAATATTATGTGCACATCTTCCGGGACCAAATTTTGTGTCCCCTGAATGGAGGTGTCCCAAAAAGGGGACGATCAATTACACTTTTTGCTCAATTAAACCAACATGGATGAGGTTGTTAGCATATATATACCGCATGGGGTAATGGCTCAACAAAATTTTGATTCTTTTTTCAAGTGTAATATACAATTTATTAAAACCTACAAAATTTTCTTAAGTGTTAAATTAATATCAGTGCAGTGAACACACTTGGGCAGTGGAACTTTGAGACTTAAAGAGATATCTTTTTTTTGACAGGAAGCTAACTGTCCTTGTGAACATGACTTGTGGTTGGCTGACTGTTATTAGTGCTTTGGTCGAGTTCATTGCACTTTACAACAATACTGTACTACGGCTGTACTGTAAACCAGCTATCCTGCGCCATAGACACTTTAAACCGTCTTTAAACCAACTATATCTATACTGTACACAATACGTGGGCCGTCTGCACTGCAGGCTATAAACAAGCCAGATGATATAAAAAGCAGCATTATCTGTCAGCTCTAGTTCACCACTTCTCCTAGCTACTTACAATAAACGCACTAATATGATCAAAGAAAGTCCTTTGGAATTTCTTCTGACTCTATTAAAACCTTTACATGAAACAACATGCTCTATAAGTATGTTTAAACAATAAACCGCTTTCTTTTGAAAAATAAACTTAAAGTCAAAATATATTATATTACATGTTATATCCCAAAAGGTCTCACCCAACCCAGTACTAATCCCGCCTGACACAGCTTTACTTCACCGAACAAACAGGGCAAGGGGACTGTGAGAATGTTATGAACCAAGCCCAAAATTAAATACCCATGAATGATATAGCAAAAATATAACATAGGCTGCTGACTTTGGGAACCTCAATATAAAATAATATTATTATTTCAGATCCCAATAACTAAAAGAGTTAATTTTCATACTGGTACTGTATAAGTCATACAGTGGCTTAGAAAGAGATAATAGCAAGCCAAGAAGAGAAAGTTTCTTAAACTACTTTTGAACTAGCAGTACATACATGCAGTTTGTTTTTGTAACTGCTATTTCAATTTCAACCTCAGAAACCCAAAGAAAGTTTACACAGTATCAGCACCACAGGAAGAAAAACAATAAAAAAAAATCTTACATCCTGTGGACCAGCCTTTGGCAGATTTAGATCTGGAAAAGCAACATACTTAGGTAATTCAACGAAGAGGAGGAGCAAGAAATAAATTATTAGAAAAAGGGATGAAAACACCATCATCACTTGTTGCTCATTTGCCAGCTATATAGAAACGTTTTATTGTTCTGAGTATTCAGATAAAAATAATACCAAGTAATTTCAAGGAAGAAAGGCCCCCTTTGGCCCACCCCTAAATCCGCCCTTACTGTTGCTTAATGTCACAGCTCCTTTGTTACTGAGAAGAAGCTGACAAGTGCCTCAATCACGGTGAGATGAAAATTAAACTCATTGCATAATCCATAAGGTTAAGTCACAACAATTATTTAAAAACATCTATAAAACAAACTTGAATGTTAAATGTGTCTGCTACTCAGCTTTTGAAACATCTTGTATAAACATCATCCATAAGGTTAAGTCACACCAATGATTTAAAAACATCTATTAAACAAACTTGAATGTTTTAATGCATGTGTCTGCTACGTTATACTCAGCTTTTGAAACATCATCTACAATTCTTTCTATTATAACTTTCTAAACTTGTTGTAAATCTTTATACCATTTTTAATTGATCTATTAAAATTTGTTACTATTATTATCTATTAATTGATCTATTAATTGATTATTTAATTGACAAGAATAGACTTTTATGGATGGATTATGTACGCTGTGTAGCCTCCTAAATGCAGATTCCTGACTCAATTTAAATGGCAAAAAAAGAAAAGAACAAAATACTTTCAGCAATATGTTTAAGATGCAATAATGATTCAAGCTGAAAATAATAAAATAGGCCTCACTGAGTTTTCAAATAACAAAATATTCATGATTTTTCATGTCTTAATTCATTCAATGATGAAAGTTTCATTGCACTTACATTGTGTCTGTAAACAGCACCTCTTAACAAATCAGGAACATTTTTCGTAATAACCAGTAGTTTCACTATATATTATACACAACTTTGTACATTTTGGATTTTTCCATTTGTCATGACACTGTGCCCCTTCAGATCAAAATAGACAGCTGTAGCAAGAACAACTGCAACAGCAACAAAGACATCAAAAAAGCATTATTTTATGCATTTATACTACTCCTAGGCAAAACAAGAAGTCTGCACATACAGCACACTTTTTTGTACACTTTTTTGACATCACTGCATAAAAGCCGCATAAAATTACCTCTGTCAGCAGACATTTTATGGAGGACATAAACACACCACAAATGGATTTCTCTTTTTCCTACTAAACTACAGGCGAACCTCTCAATACGGACACCTCTCTAATACGGACACCTACATTACGGACAGTTTCCAATGTCTCGACAAAATTCTTATATATTTTCTTTAAACAAAACCTCTATAATACGGACTCTATCTAATACGGACAACGGACACTAAATCTCGGCCCCAGAGAGTAAATTCATATAAACTTAACCTCTTTATTATGGATGCTGTAGTGATCAGCTGAATCCTAAATCCCGATCAGGTGAATTTGCACAGGGTAAATCCCGTCTGGTCTGGCTGAGAAGCTATGCAAGGTGACTTCAAAAGCCCAGTGACTGTATACCAAACATATTGCAAAAGGTGTGCGGAGGACATAACCGACTTTTTGAAGGCTACAGATAGCATGAAGATCTTTTCTATTATGTAGATTAATTTTTGTACTCTGGTCACTGTTTACTGCATTTGCAAAACAGCGAAAGGCACTTTCAGAATTGTGCTTTACGTTACAACTTTTTACATGCAGCATTGCGCTGTAGCTCATTTTGTGTTAAAACTGTGATTTATCTACGACTGTATGTATGTAGCTGATATGTACAATTTTGTATGCTACTAAAAGACAGTGTCTTTGTACTGTGAATTAATAAACTTAAATGCAGTTTAAAGACGAGTGTAAGCCAGGTTTTAGCTACTGAACACTTAAAACTGTAAGTAGAGTCACAAAAGTGATGTCATCGTAGTGACCTCTTTTATATGGACACCTCTCTAATTCGGACACTTCACTCTGTCCCTTCAGTGTCCGTATTAGAGAGGTTCGACAGTCACTGTAACGGGTTTGATTCCAAGAAATCAATTTCAAGAAACTTAACCTACTTTCTGATATTTAACCTCAATAAAGCAACTGAGTTGAAATAACATTGCAAAAAAAGTTTTAAAAATGCGAGGACTTCTTAATACTACATATTATATACTACTTTTACTCCAAAAACATATTAAAAACATGGGTTATTTGTTGCCTGACTCACAACTTACAGTTGACTGTGATAATATGAGTAAACTGTAATGTGTAGTTCCAGAAAACATCCATAATACCCCCCCCTCCCCATTGGAGGGCACTTTTACTTTAGACCACCCACACCCCTACAATTTCCGTTCCAAGGGGTGGTTGTCATACACCCCATGCCACAGAATTTTCTGTTATCTAACTTGGTTGGGACACCCCCAAAAAGAATATTTTTATGAAACATGCTGTTGCACTATACTTTTATGCAGAAGATAATTGTATGTTTTCTGTGATAAAGAGAGGAAAAATCTTTTTATTCATCTTAAAACAGTGTCTAATGTTCTCAGCTTTACCTTGCACATAAAGGCTTTTCCTTGTTAATTATTAACAGTGAGTACAGGTGCATGTCACTGACAACCAAGGAGGCAATACCTTACAAGACACAGTAAAGTGGACAAAACTGTTCTGGATTGACGTTTTATTATACAAAAAATCACAAGCCATAACGACCCTTAATGATATATTTGTCCTTTAAACAACATTTAATTCCACACATGGAATATTAATACACAAGGAGGAATTGTGTTACAGCATATCAAAACTTGGTAAAAAAATCACCAAGGTAAACAAAATCAAATAATTTTTAAGAAAAACAAATCACATGTTTTTTGGTGAAAAAGAAGTGTTGTCACGTTAGAATGTTGTGTCCAAATAAATCTTGCAGCAAAGATAACTTGGATAAAGTCATTGACATGCTGCAGTATAATCTTTTGATACATCAGCAGTTAAGAGAGTCAAAGATTCAAGCTGCGATACATACATATGCTACCACTGCAGGGCCACGAGGCAAATCCACAGAGTTGTTTGAATCAAGCTGCATGTTGTGCAACACAACGTGAGACTAAATGGTAAGCCCCTGAGAGAAAAGCCAAGAAATATGGTCCAGCAACTATTAGAGAGGACCACATAGCAGTGCCAGAAGTTCTTGGCCAACTATGCTTTAACACACAGCAGCATTTCGTGGCTGCTGGCATGGAACGGAGCGTGAGCAACAGGCTGCCATCTTCAAAACAGATGAAAGACCGATCTGGTGGCAAGAAGACTTTTAAGATGACGAAAGTCTGAAGAAAGTGTTATCTTTGAGTGGTCAAATAAGTTGTAGACTGTCCTTAAGTTTTCCTTGTGTTTTCCCGTTGAATGCTTTTTGAAACATCCACAAAAACGTCACAATATTCTTAACACAACAACCTGTCATTTTTTTATTCGTATTTTTTTTTTTTTCTTAGAAACAATGTGATTTTTGCATACCTTTGTGATTTCGTTACTGTGTTTGGATACACTGTAATGCAAGTCCTCCTTGCATGATCAACACGAAAATATTTTCCCATATGTCCAATTTGATAAACTTCAAAAGAGAAAAATATAATTGAGGTTCCTTGGCTTGTTTTATTTTTGTATAATATAACATCAATCCAGAACAGTTTTGCCCAGTGTACTATGAGAGCATCTATGAAAGAACCAGTAAACAGTTAAGAACAAGTTAAAAGAAGGCTAATAGAACATGACCATAACACAGTGAATACCACAATTATATTGTGAAATATAAAGCAATGAGCTGGATGGCCAGCATTATTCATGAGCCGGTATGACATTCATATTAGATACATGTAAACTATATCATACAGGTAAGCTGTGAAAAAAGCATTCAGCTATAACTGTTAATTATGTAAGATCATCAATAAAAACAATAACTCTTGTTTCATTCAAAGTCCCTGGAAAAAAGACCTTGAGAACTGACCCCACTCCCTTGGAAATTGCCTCCTCTTGGACCCCCTTCCCACTGGAATTTCTGATGCCCTCCGTGGGGGGAAGTATAAGCCGCATCCTGGTGTGGAGGGTAACAGTTTCAACTTTCTCATGAACCTATGCAGGTATACATGTAATAGCTACTGGAGTCACTGCAAGTTTTTCTTTAAAATTTTTTAACAGTTTTAATATTGTTGTTAAATGTACATGTATTTTCTGCTGACACTAAACATGACACTAAACATTATAACCTCAGTGAATTGGTAATGATCAAATGTAAACAAAGCACTGGTTTATTCATTAAAAGTTCTTACATGAATCAAGTGAACTCACTCACTTCAATTCCTCATGAACCTATTGTTGTGGTGCATCAAGCTACCATGGTGGCCAATCATTTACACAAAACTGGTAAATGAGGTACAGTAACACCAGCAAATAAGAACCTACTTTTTTTGAAGTCTGGCAAAATAGGTTCTTGTATTTTGAGGTACTTAATGGCAATTTAGGCTATGTAGGTTCTTAATTAGGTTCTTAGTTTTTACGTATGAAGGAGATAGATTGTTGATTTAAAATCACAAAAATAAATTTTAAACTTTTTAAAGTTATTCATAATAATTGTATTATGTCATATAACCCTAACAAAACTGATGACCAAATTTCTTGTTAGTCTCAATTGCAGATTCAGAATCTGTAAGCCATGTTTTGTTCCTTGTATTTAGTCCACATAAGAGAAGACATGGTCCCTGCAGGGTTGAACATAGCGGTGACCATGGAAACTTGGGATATAATGAATTGCGGCATGACTCAGGAGCTCGCCACGAAATGTTTTGTGAAGAAAGCTTAGGAAAAGTTACTGCAAAAGATTTAGAGCTTTTCCGGAATAGGTTGGTCCACGAATTCTATTGCTTAAAAGTGGTGATTACTTTGGAACAAGTGGTCGAGTAAAAGAAGAATCTTAATGAGCACAACTTCGATCAATGGGGCAGATGGTGAGGCTAACTGGTCGGGTGTTGTAAACTTTCATTGTTTCATTTTCAGCAATGACTGAAATGACATGCCATGTTCATCACTTTTTTTGCTCTCTGGCAATGGTGTAATTTCTCTCATACTCGAATCTAGGCCCTTAATTTTTGTGTATTTATGCACATGATTGTATTCAATCAATTCAGAAACAAATTGGTCAAATACCATATATAAAATAAAATATCTTGAAGAATACTTGACTGTCGATAAAGTAGGAAGTCAAAAACTTGTCACAAGAAAATCCTGCTTCATGTAGATGTAATTGCCTCCACATTTCTTGAGCAAGCGAGACTTATGAATATATACTTAAAAAATAACTCATAGGTATCCCCCTTTTTACCACTGATAGTTACCTCCCTTTGTTAAATTGTTCATCATAATTTAAGCTTACATGTAACTTGCAATGATGATCTTCTTAGGTTTAACTTGCTTCACGATATCATGTTTGAATCCCTCAGTCGCAAGGACATATGTGAGCATTTTTGATTGGCTCATTTGTTACACAGTTTAATGTGATTAGCCTGATTTGAAGCATTGATAGGCCAAACACAACTAATTTATATAATATATAGCTTGTGAGAAGGGGGATTGAGCTTTTGATAGTGCAATTAACGTGACCGAAGAGTCAGCTTGAACAACAGTGGTTTTTCTTGCTCTCTTTTTGTGTAGTTTATGCAGTGCATGGAGTATTCTACATTGAGCAAATTTTATTTTACCACTTTGAGTGTCACATTTAGAGGTTGAGGTTGCTGGTCTGTTCCATGCATATTGAGCAGTTAGTTCCTATGGTTTATGTTTCTGCAGATGTTTTCTGACAGGATTTGATTACAATTTATGCAGTTTACCACGAAATGATTTTCTCTTACCTCTGTTTAATACGGTGGCCCACAAGGGACATGTTGCAAATAAAAAAGTTGCTGCAAAACAAATGAAGTTGCTGCAAATAAAAAGTAGTTGCTGCAAATAAAAAATAATTGTAGCAAACAAAAAAATATCTGCTGCAAATAAAAGCAGTTGCTGCAAATTAAGTGACAGGAAATTATGCACACACTGATGGGAAGAGGAGGACTCAGTATAGTTGTATCCAGGGCCCACTCACAAAATGCTTGGCCTAATCCTCAGAGACAGGAACCTTATTTGAGTTCAATAGAAACAATTATCGTCAAACCCATGGAGTTGCATTAGGCATAAAAACAGCAGTGTCCTTTGCAAATATCTACATGGCAGAGACTGAGACAAACCTAATCCAACATAGAAATACCAATGAAAATGTTTCATTGATGACGTTTCCTTTCTTTGGGATTGTAACAGAAAAGAACCAACTTTTTATTAAAGAAACTAACAAATCCCATCCCAAAAATGAAGTCCACGGCCGAAATATGAAATAACGAAATAACTTTCCTTGATACAACAGTTTTCAAAGGAGAACAACTCACAGAGATATCCATCTTCATTGGACATCAAATCCCACTATAAGCCGACTAAAACCTTTCAATATGTACACTTTACCTAGTTCCACCTACGAGGGTAAAAAGAAGTTTCATTAAAGGCGAAGAAATAAGATTGATTAGAAAAAACTCCTCAAAAAAAAAAAACATTTGAAGAGTGCCTTGTGAACTCAAAGCCACACAAAATCCTAAACCGGATATAGAAAGGTCGTTGTCAGGGGTCAACCTTGACTCGAGACAGTGATAGGGGCTAAAACAAAAACCAAAAAAATAAAGAGAGACTATTGCCTTTCGTTACAACATATAACCCAACGGTACAAGACCTTAAAAAGACGTTGATGGCAAACTGGAGTCTACAGGCCTAATAAGAAATCAGCCTCTGCATTGCTGAAAACAGTTTAAGACCTCCGATCATATCCTACAAAAGACATGCTTGAGTGAAAAAATGTAACTTGAAGGCAGTTGATAATTCAACGCAACCACAAAAACCACATTGGGAGTCCTTGCAGGTCTATCTTTAACTTCCTTACAACTATAGTGAGTCCTCCTCTTCCCATCAATGTGTGCCCATACTTTCCTGTCACTTAATTTGCAGCAACTGCTTTTATTTGCAGCAACTATTTTTATTATTTGCTGCAATAATAATTTTTTATTTGCAGCAACTTTATTTAACTTGCAGCAACTTTATTTTATTTGCTGCAACTTTATTTAATTTGCAGCAACTTTATTTTATTTGCAGCAACTTTTTTATTTGCAGCATGTCCCCTGTGGGCCACCGTAGTTTAAGCCTTACGCTTTTTTCTTGTGGCGAAATAACCTTAGTTTCTTTGGTTTCTCTAAAATGCCTGGACCTGGATAGCCACATGTAGTAGGTTTTATTTTTGGCTGTGAAGATAATGATTTCCTGAATTTTTTTTTTTGGATGCTAGAAGTCTAGAACTGTCGGCTAGATTGCAGAATATGCGACAGTGCATCTGCAGTGATTGGAAGATGCTGGAAAACCGGTGGGCAAATTTATACAAGAAAATTCTTATAAAAAAATCACAAGGAATTTTCTCAAAGTATTTTTTTGTGCAGAAGAAGGCTTTAAAGTTTGAACTGCTCTTTTATTATTTTCTGTAAACTGCAAACGATCATTGCCAACTCCCTTCTGTGAATTTTGACATGTCACTGTGCCTTTTAATATTGGCATGCACACGCGAAGAATTAGGCCAATCATGAGGCGCATAACATTAACGTTAACCCGCAAGAAACCTACTTATCACAAACACTCACATATCTCTTTGTGACTCTGCAGGATGTTAGAATGAACTTTTATGCACTTGTTCGCAAATGGACTATACAAATGGTTTAGACGAGTGTGTGGGCTGGCTGCAACATAGGCTGGGCTAAACAGGTTCTTGTATTTTTGCATGGGTATTAAAGTGGCAAATTTCTGCCAGAAGGTTCTTAAGCCACAGGTTCTTATTGGTGGCTGTTTACTGTATTTAAATGTTTAATGAAGAACAAAGCATATAAAATAATAAATGGATACGTTGTAGTTAAGTTTTTATGTCAGGTAATTTTTATTTTTCTTTTGTTTCAACTTTATTAGCATACATTACCATACCCAAAAACAAAAGAAAAACAAAAAATTACATGAGCTCGAAAATTACAACAGATACATTAAGGTGACTGCATAAACACATAAATAAGCTAATTTTTTAAATAAAAAGGGTTTATTAATATAAATAATTGTTAAATTGTACATAGTTAAAATCCTATCACTCCCAGAGTCAATTATGGAAGCACAACATTTAGTTCTTACTCTTGAGCCCCTGGACGAAACCCCTTTATCAGTACTCTCACATGGTAGTATTTGTTTTCAGTATTAGACGAAATGAAATTTCGACTTCTTCGTTAATAGCGTTTTGATTTTGTCAGTGCACTTTTGGAAGTAAAGAGTAAAAACATCAATAACTTTACATACCACCGTCTCATGTCCCGCTGTATTGCTGGCATAAAGGTAGTAAATGTTATCCCTCTCATGATACCAAAGATGAAGCTCTCCTGCCGCATCATTATCCTCACTCACCCATGACACGTTTCCCCGTGCCACACAAATCTGTGTAAAGCCCGACCGACTGAGCACACTGAGCCAGTCGGCCATTTTGTTTATTTAAAGAGCACCTCGTCCCAGGCTCTCATCCTACTGAAAATCGCACCTGCCGCAAGGACTTATGGGCTGCATTTGTGCTTTGAAGTGTTTTTATTTTCTTTCGTTTGTTTTATTTGAGGGTCTCAGTGGGGTTAACCGATAGGCGTAAAACGGCCAAAAATTTAGCCGATACCGTAAAAATTTAAAACATTGAACCGTTAGCCTTAAAAAGCGTAAAAAAGAGTTCACCATAAAATAAAGTGTTCCCTAGATTTGCTACTTTTCAGGAAGGTACTAAACTCACTTATGGTTGCGTTTTTTATTTCCCGGCTAGTGTGACTCCGTACGCACGTTAGGCGAAGTGTCTGTTAGGTGTTAACCAAGACCTAGGCTCCATTTCCGGCGCTTTCTTGGGGAACTAATTTTTTCCATAGCGAAAGTGTGGCTTCTTGCTGGGGATTAATATTTGCAATTTTCAGGAAGCCGTGCCCTCAAAACAGTAGTGAAACAACACGCAGAGCTGTCAGTGTTTGTAAAACACGTTGCCGATAAACAACATTTCCCTGTTTTTCTCGGACGCTAAGGGTAGACATCGCCATGCCTAGTCCCTGTTCGGCGTCTTCCCCCGCAATCTCGGTCAAGGCATTTCAGTGGCGAACTCTTTCGGACAACATGACCCGAAAGGCCATCAGCCGCGCGGAATAATGCAGCCTACGGACAAGGCAACGGCAAGACAGTCGTTCCGTACAGTCCTTCGCTATCATTAGAGGCACTGGACACGGGAATTTTGTTATTGGCCGTTTTCACACTAGACCTGGAAATGGATCATCCGTCTGAGACTAACCTGTGTACAGTCGCGCCCTCCCCACATACCGCCTTCTCCGATTTTTTTCTGAGGGGAGGGGGCGGCTGTACACAGGCTATCTGGAACGGATAATCCTGTCTTCAAAAGTCAGGCGGATTGTTTATTCAAAATTAAAACTATTCCATTGCCAAATTAAGACGTATCACCTATCTGACGCGAATCATCAATCGGATACCCGTCTCACACGAACAATCCTTCTCTAGTGTGAAAACGGCCATTTCTGTTATAATAAATGTTGCGCCCCGGCCTTGAGTTGGGCGTTCGCGTGTCTGCTTTTGCTTTTTCACAAAGATTATTTTTAAATTGACTATTGACATTTCTATGTGTAAAATAATATCAGAAGTGCAATACTTTATAAAAAGTATGATCTATCTAATGTTAAAATTTTTCAAAAGAATAGCTTATTTCATCCCGAGATGATCCGAAGACTTTTATTTTGATTTAAAGATACAAAAAAACACAGGTTAATTAATATTTAACTTTTTGAAAAAAAAGAAGGTAATTTTTAACTTTTTTGTTAACCGTAACTGAAAAAAATTAACCGATACCCGTAGAAGAGCCAAAATATTAGCCGATAACCGTAAAAGCCACCACCCCATTGAGACCCTCTTATTTCCCATGTGGGGGAAAGAAAACTCAGACAAGATCAACAAAATGCACATTCAAGGTGACGTTTTTCATCTTCCTCAAAATGCTTAATGTTTGAAAACGATGCTCTTTGCTCAAGTAAAATTATGCTGACAAATATAGGCAAATAGAGAAATTCTCAGTGTGACTGAACGGAGAGGCAAACACTTAAAAAAAGCGTAAACCCGGCACATAAAAATATCTGACAGGGAATTTTCCCAGCTACGATTTTCTCTTTTCATTTTTTTATAAGTGTGATGTCGCCACCGTGATTACTACTCTCTCTTTAACCTGTCGGACCTGCTTCACTTTTTGAAGATTTTCTCTTTTGTAGTTCGCTCGTTTCGCCTTACCCAGGCGAAAATGGTCTACGGCGCAAGCGAAACGAAAAATACTGCCCAAGTGTAGGTTATGTTCTCGTCCGATGCTTGCTGTTTTAGGAACGGACAGTTAAAACAATTTAATGATGGAGAGGGATGGGAAAAGCAAAAACAGTTTATACGGGCCAAAACGCTTGAAAAAATTCATGCAAACCACAATGAAAACAAAAAGAAAACTCCAGAAAATCCAACCCCTAACCCTTTTATATATCATTTTTGACGAAAAAGGTCCCCTTTCGCATACCTTCTATCAGCTAGTGACAAATGTTGCCTCTTCCACATATAATTGTTTATATTGTTTATAGAACTTTGTATCCCTTTTGACTGCTGTAAATGCACTTTTTTTTTTTACGTAGAATAGCCTGTACACCGACGTTGTTTTATTTTTCTTTTTGTTCCTACTTCCTTGCACTGGTGATCAATAAATCTCCTGCGGTTTACATTTTTTATTACATATTTGCACTAGTCTTTAGACTTCTCGTTTTTGGTATATATATATTAGTTGTTTTTGGCTTGTCAACATTTAACTCAAATCGGACTAATTACAAACTGTGTAAGAAACTAGCTAATGAAAAACACCAACATAGGTAACCCTTTCCGGCGGAGCCTCCCCGCCGTAGGTCAATATAGCAAAACCCCGGGTCTGTTTTTTTTAAAAGATACTATTCTTAAACATTCTCTTTATTTCCAGCTCGGAAGCACAAAATATTGGCGTTCAGTCCTGAACACATTGAGTGATGCCATAAACAACAAGTTTACTCCGCTACTAGACGATGCCCATCCTCTCCCCTGAGTTATTTCGAATCCTTTTCTCTTTGTCTTTAAAACGCACATCTTTCACATACATGCTAAGAAGCTGTTTTACTAAAAGACCGGGAATAAAATATATAAAACATTTCAATAATTGAAGTATTTGTTAGTTTCCCTGAAAGCAGAAATACGTATTATCAAGTGAGAACTGAACGGGACAGTGAGGGTAAGGCCCTGCAGTCAGTTCAGCAGGCCAGCGGCTTTGGAAAAATATGACAATCATTGCACCAAACGTTATTTTAGGACAATTAAACGCTGTTGCTAGAATACATAGAAAATGTTAAATTCCCTTACAGCTATGCCATCTTTCTTTTATGGCTTTTAGGACTCGGACCGCGCTGCCGCTCTATCTAAAGTTCTTTAAAAACAAACGGCCTTTGACAGTTCATAATGGAAAGAAACAACCTCATTGAACAACAAAAGCAAGACTTAACCCATAGAAAATAATCGTAATGAAAACTGTCCTTAACACTGCTATCACTTTGTTCAATCCTCAGAATGCTGGAAATTACGCTTCTGAGAATTTGGTTTTCAATTTTTTGATGAACGGAAGCATGTCCCGAGACTGACCCCCTAAATTACAGGAGACCTGACACCCCCCTCACTACTGCCTTTGTCAACTAGCCAGGCTAATCATGTATTTATTGGATAAAGAAATTATTAACATCCCGGAGGCCTATCATGTAAAATCACATGTATTTCCACATAAAAAGCGCGGTCCTTACAATATGTAACATGCCATCATTAAAAATTTGCATAGGTTATAGCATTATTTGTTGTTGGCATGAATGCCACGAGTGATAATTCAAAATGGTTATACGAGACAATTTTGTGGTATTTATGCCAAATATCACGTACATTATTTGTTCATACTACTACCCACAAACGGCTTGTAATTTTCACATGTAGGTATTTCAAAAAAGCTGAAAATACGTATACCACTGCTCTAGGCCAATCAAATTGCAAAAATTTCTCATGTCGTAGTATAATGGGAAGTAATACAGCAAATGACGTGAACACGTAATTTCAATAACCTTGTCCAAAAAGCAATATTAAAAAATTAATGAAAAGAGAAAGCTAGGAGTAAATTGGAGTATGAATGATTCCCAGTCCTAAACTGAATATAACGTCGAATAAAATGAACAAAGGTTACCAAAATAAGTTTGCTGCCGACATTTGGTGTTTATTCGGAGGTATCATCTTTTGTATTTTGACATTTTTATATATTCTTATTTAAAGATGGATATTACAATTTTCCAGTTTTCACAAAGCCAAGTGACGAAAATATCCAAACCTGAGTCATGCAACTTTTATACACAGAATTCTTTTAATTTTATTCGTTCTCATGTCCGTGTGCTTTTTATCGTTGACGAAGAGAGTTGGATTGACTGCATGCAGAACTAACTAGTGCAACTCCGGTAAAGGTTGGACTATTTGGATACAGTAAGCCGACGTGGAGCGAGGAGAGATAACGGCTGTATTCACAGGCCAGGTTACTAGACTAAACTTGTTCTTGGTACTGAAACTTGGACTAAGGTGCTCAGGCCGAAAGTCAATTCTAAATCAATTCATTTCAAGCCGTAGGCTCGAATCCCGAAACATCGAGTTTGGATTCGAGTTCCAGTTCGAGTTCCAGTTCATTATGAACACATTGTTCAGGTGGTGTGTCCGCTAAATAAAAGACTGTTTTATTACTAATTTTTTCTTGTAACTGTTCAGCACAATTTTATGATATAAATTTTTTAATATATACTGCTGTTGATCCCCGCAGTTTGTTTTTCAGGCTTCAGGGATATGAAAGGGTAGGGATTTCACTTGTTGGACCATACGACAGGGTAGGGAAATCTAATCTTTGGGAAATCTGTCATTTGGGTTTGCGAAAGGGACAAAGGGCTAACAGATGAATTTTATAGCTTTATAAAATCGAAAAAACGTTCATTTTTTGTGATTGATTCCTATTTAAAAGACAGTGCATTTACAGCAGTTAAAAGGGATATAAAGTTCTAAACAAGGTATGTGAGAGGAGTACCATTTTTCAATAGAAGGTATACTAAAGGGGTGCCTTTTCCGTGAAAAATGGTATACAAAAGGGTAAGGGGTTGGACCTTGGGGCGGAGCCTCCCCGTGTAAAAATTCATCGAGTACCCCCCGGGCTAAAAGATGCCTCAAGCGTTAAGTCATGTCTTCACTTACTAATTATTTCACTGATATCGGTATGAATTGTCATATCCGGCTTTGTCACAGGGTCTAGAGGAGATGTGTTTGTCGCTAGAACATCAAAACCCGTCGAAAACCATTGAAAAAATGGGTTATTTTGATCGCGTTACAGTTTCGTCGTTACACATTCTATAGACCGCAAACCAAGAGACCGTGAGGGCTCGTAAGATTGGCACTTCGTGCCTCGGTCGCCCTTCGGGCGACGTGCCGTGCGCCAGCGAGGATATGGCTTGCGATTAGTGATTTTCAAAACGGCGAACAACAAAGTGGATCTCGGTCAGATAAGAAGCGAAGAAATCGTTTACAATAGATTCGCAAAGATCCCACTGGGCTAATTAATCGTGCTAAGCGACAGGTACAGACATTTTTCAAGGTGAGAAAGTAATTCATTTATTCACACGAAACTCCTCAGGACCCTATGACCCAAGCGATCCCTTCGGGATTTTCTGTCTTGACGTCATCCTAATCGTTTTGTACTTGCGGGCGCAAACAATAGAAACGTCATTATTACCTACCGATTCCTCGCGGCCCCTGTTCAAGCAAATAGAGATTTTTTCTGGCATACTGACTGTATATTTCAACTGTAAGTACTTTCCCTAATATATGCGCGAGTTACTAGAGTGCGTCCTCGAGATTTCGCCTTCTGGGCGAAATCTCTGCGGGAGCAATAACGAAGTTTATATTTGATTTAACTTTTGGACTAAGTAACGATTCTCAATAATCGTCAACCGTCAAAAGTTTTTGGTTTTGCGAATGAAGAGATGGCGCAGTGGTGAGAGTGCTCGCCTCCTAGCACCTATCAATGTGGCCCAGGTTCAAATCCCGGCGTCGACGCCATATGTGGGTTGAGTTTGTTGTTGATTCTCTCATTTGCTCTGAGACGTTTTTCTCTGATTACTCCGGTTTCCCCTCTCCTCAAAAACCAACATTTCCAAATTCCAATTCGACTAGGAATCAGGCCAGATGAAGAACCATTTTGTGAATGTGCTACCTCCAAATCATTACTTCTTTCTTTCTTTTTTTCTTTTTTTCTTTATTTTTTCTTTAAATTTGACCATCACTCTTAAAAATTAGTTAAAATTAACCGTCAATCGCCAAAGCTACCACCCCATCGAGACACTCTTGCAATGGATGTCAATGTAATGCAATATATAGGAGGATAAAGAAGTGTTCCATAAACTTAACGCGCGCAGGAAATCATTCTATTTTGTCTTTATGACGTCCTGTTTTTTTATCTTTCCACGTCGCTAAACAAGTTTAGTCGTGTTGCGCTTTGGAAAGAGAAAAGTCATTCTTGACAAAATGAAAACGTTTTTAATCTACCTCCTATAACAATGTTAGGAACTTCGACTGCTTCGGGAAATTTCAGCGAGGAAGGTAAAACTTGTGTTATTTTCGCGTCTGTTCTCTTCGCGTTATTTTCCTCGGTGGCTTATATTAAGCTTGTGGCAAAAGTACAGGGCACGCGCGAAAATCGTTATTTTCCAAGACTAACTTTGCTTTTGCCTTCAAGTTATCAAACTACTGCGCCAACTTTTCATTCGAAAGTGTTAGTGCTCCTTAAATTTGTTTAGGATTGAATTTATCTGCTTGTCGCGAAATTTTCTCTTCTTGGCCTCAACCAGTTGAAACTTAATTGTTATTTGTTTGGATGATTTTGTTTCCTTGGTTACTTGTTTCTAAGGATCGGAAGCGACTCTGGGGCGCGCAATGGAAGTTACTTACGACGTCAAGTTCCGATATTTGTTTCCACAAAGTTTAAAACACTTTTCAAAGCTTTTAAATAGCTTTGTTGTAATCTAGTTGTAGCCGTGGGATTTTAAGGCTCAATTTAAGTATTAGCACACACTTTCACACGGTTTATACCGATCAGCCGCATTTGAGTGGTTGAAATGAATTTAAAATATTTATGCGCTTTTTATTGCCTTCAAATGCAGGAATCAACGACGCTGACGAACCGTTCCATCGACGCTTTACTGTTGTTGAAGGCTTTGGAAGCAAGAGCGCTTTAATCAAAATCCACCTGTCGTCGATTTATATGCTTGTCTCCGTGACAAAACATGTTTGCTTGCTTGCTTATCTCCGTTAACATAATCAGCAGTTTTACAACAGCCTATTTGCCTAGAAAAACGTTTACAAATGAAGTAAATTCATAACAAAGTAAAGAAATGCAATATAAAAACAAAAGCAAACGTTTCCAGTGTTTCACAACGTAAACGACGCCTTTTAAAAAAGTTCCAAGCGACCTTCCGTTTTGATAGAATATTAGCGTTCGTTCCGAGACGGACATCATATTTCGAGGGGAAATGCAAAAGGTAGGCTGTTTTTTAGGCAAATATAAGTCAACGACGGTTTTTCTCTCTTTTCTACAGACGGAAATGGACGAGGAACAAATGGACATAGCTGATGCAAACCAACCACAAGCTGACTCCTCGATTGTGACCAACACGTCATGAAAACATCCAACCGCAGCCAAACAAGAAATCATCCAGCGAGATGCGGTAGGAAACAACTCCACATGGTTAGCATGCGCATAAGCATGGAACAGTCTCTTAAGTGCCGTGAAGTTGGTTTTGAAATGGCTATATATTGGTATCGAGTGGCCAAAGGACACAAAGTCAGACGCATTTGCTAGCAGGTCAGTTACTGCATCGGATTCCACTTGTCCGGCAGACGGCGTAAGTTTGGCTTTAATGTCCACTTTACTATTAATACCGGATAGCTTTTGCGCCGGCACGAAACCCATACCGGATACGGCTTCTGTTTACAAATAAGAAGAGTGATTTCTTTTCGAGGCGATTTCTGTAAAGGAGCAAAACTGCGCCGCGCCGATCCCTAGAGTGGAGAGTGAGTTACATATCGGATAGCGGGGGTGTTCACAGTCTTCACAATAAACCGGACAACTTTTCGTGTCAGCGCAAGGAAATTAAAAGCTGTATTTAATATATATTTTCATTTAAGGAACGTACTTTTACCAAAATAATTCACTACCACTACCACTACTGTTTTAGACAGTAAGCGTTTACAGTTGGGATTGAGCTTGTCTCCTATTGATGATGAATACAAGGCTGAAAATGGCCGATTAATTGCGGCCAAAGGTTAATTACATATAGTTATAAATAAGGTAGCCTGCGTAGCAGGCGCTTGGAAGTAATGGCGCAGGAGAGAAAGAGGCGCGCGAAAGAGACACTTGAGGGGAGATTAAGTGGCATGTTTCCCTCCCGCGCCCCGTTCTTTCTTGAGCCCATTACTTCCAAGCGCCTGCTACTCAGGTTTTAGTTAAGGTGGCTGAACGCAGTTTTGGGAGTTTGTGATCATGCGTATATGTATTTTGCCAAATAATGGCAAAAGAAAGGTTGCAGCTCACAAGCTGAAACATAGCAAGTGAACAATATACTGCTGAAAGATTTTGATTGACAGGTAAAATTTGATTTTTCCGTAGTTTCCATGGCAACCCGGGTGATTAAATACAATTGTAAAATTTCTTTTTTGCTCAGTTTACGTAAAATTTGTTCATTATATTTTCCTATAACCTTGCACACAGCTTACTATAATTAATCATCACCATTTGAAACTTATTTGACCAAATTTTAACAGAAGAGTTTTTAGATAATCAATAATATAATTGCACTGTAATTATTAAATGTGTGACAAAATTCCTCTGTTCACCTCCATTTTGAAGTTCTCGTTATTTAAAATAAGATAAAAGTGAAATATCAGAAAATTTCAATTAGTAGATTTTGAGAAATCGTTTTCTGCGTACCATTGCTTTTTCGCAGCCATGTTTGTTTGTCCAATTTAAAACACGCGCCATCACGCGAGTTACCGCTGACAGCTAACAAAACTGAGTTCAGCCACCTTAGGCTAAAATAGCAAAAATGTAGCCAAACCTTTGAGATTCTAATAGCCTTTCCAGACTTGTTGGACTGGCGTACACTTTTAACATATGTGGGTTGAGTTTATTGTTGATTCCCTGGTTTGCTCTGAGAGGTTTTTATCCAGGTACTCTGGTTTTCTCCTCTCTTCAAAAACCAACATTTCCAAATTTCGATTCGATTATTGGAATTGCTACCTCTAAAACTTTATTTATTTATTTATTTATTTACGTATTTATTTATTTATTAAGGACCTATTCTACTGTATTATACAGTCGATGCCACGTAGGAAGCCCCTGCCCGTCATTCGCAAAGTCAATATCTCTCCGTGTCATGTTATGTGGGAAAATGGTGCCTCGTGCAGCATAGGAGTGGATCCACACAACAAGTCATAGTTGCTGATGTTGTGAAAGAGTGCTGTTGGGTCGCGGTTGGCCATCACGGTTTTGTTGATCTCTTCATATGGTGTCAAAGTCACCACATAATTGCTTATGTAGTACCTGGACATGTTGATGTACCTCATGTATTGATCCTTCTCCTGGGCTGACAACTTGAGGAAATTTTTGCGAGTCAGGGTTTTTTTTTGTGTGCCTAGTCTTTGCCATAGTAGCCAAACTCGCACTTACTGCAGTCACGTCCAGCAAAGTTTGAATTGCATTTGCACGTTTTAAGGTAAAGAGCATGAGGCCAGTTATGGCGCTCGTCGTCTTCCTGCAAAGGTTGGTAATGACTGTACTTGAGGGACCAATCAGGAATGACCAATTCCTGGCGTCTACCTCTGTTTCCATCATTACCGCATGGCGCACTAAAGCCTTTTGGGATTGGACAACATTTCTTGTTTTTCAGACTCGCCAAGGATGTACAAAGTCTAGGGAACTTGCCTTCAGCACAGGTTAAGGTCGATACAATAAAGACAAGACACGTGATGATACGGCAGCTCATATGTACTCGTATCTTTAATTCTAATATTATAAAAAAAAATTTAACAAATATTGTCTACTTCGTGTGTATGGCCTTCTTCAGAAGAAAGTAATATCTGAATAAATGTATGTAAAAATAGAGCCATTTGTTTTTTATTGTTCCAATTAAACAATCATATTGGAAGCAAGCTTAGGATATACACTAACGTCTCAGCGGATTTCTCCAGGACCTAAGTAACTTTTTTTCAACAACGCTACTCAAAAAACAAATTGCTATTAACCACGATGGTAAATAATACCATGTATGACTTTTGGGTATATCATTACTAAAATTTTACAGAGAAGACCTCGCTATTTCTAATATATATAAGTTGTTTGCTTTTAACCTGGGTAATTTTATTTTAGAAACACTTTTGTAAATTACCTTTGTCACGATAAACGATTGGCCACGACTTGACGCACTAAACATTCTTAAAAATTCAACTCTATTAACTACGAAAGTTTTCACAAAATATTTTATAGACGTTGCACAGCTCTGGATAATTCATCGATTATCACCTGCATGGTTGGTTTCGCCCCAGGGTCTGTCTGAAGGCATCGCCGTACCAGGCCTCTTAAGGAGCGGTTCGTCATCAGAAGAACTTGCTGTTCACGCCTTCTAGGATCTGGAAGTTCTCGGACGCATATTTCACAAAGAAGAACACCAAAGCTATAAACATCAACCTATGAACGATACACACATTATTCGTTGTTATTTGCCTTAAAGCATCCATCAATATTCTTTTCACTTTTTAGCAATTATTGGTTTAATGAGAAGAATTACCTCGGAGGCTGTTATCCACCTCGGTTACATTCTCCTCGATCTGCATAGTTCTTTACATCACACTCAAGCCTTATTCAATAATTGTTACAGTGCGACTACTATAACTGGGACCACCTAGACAAAGTAGACCAATCAAATTATAGAAAAATAACAATACATTCCGAGAAAGCTACTTGTCAATCAAAATTACCACGAAACGAAATAAACAACATGAATCGAAACTAACCAATTACAACCCACCGACGTGACCTTTTGAACCCGCTGAAGAAAGCACTTGTTTCCCGAGAGGTCCATTAGAGTGAGTAACGGAGGCAAAAAACGTAAACGATAAATATATTTTTGACTTGAGGTCGCATGTTGTTGCAAAGCACGGAAATAGCCGCGAAGAAATTGCTGGTAGATGACAAAATAACAGTTTGTGTCAAAGATATATGTCTCCTGGGTGTCGTATGCAAAGTTTCGAATGGAAAAACATTGTATGGTCACACATTTTACTTTCCTGAAAAACGTTTGCTATTAATATTTAATTTTGTGCTTCGAGTAACTTGTTTTTTTTTACGAGCTGCTGATTAGCTCACAACCAACTTTCTTGGAATGTAGTGTTATTTTCCCGTAATAAGATTGGTCAACTTTGTCTAAGAGGCCTCGGTTACCGTAGTCGCACTGTAAATATACATTTTGTACTTCCTGTTAGCACCTCCTACAATGTGTAGTGCAGACTAAGGCAACTTTTCTCACCGCACATGTAATAAGAGCGTTTCGGGGACATGCCTGCGTTCTACCAATCTCAGAGTTCTCGGCAATCGGGGACGATTACAATCCTTTGCAGTCTTCTGCCATAAATTTGGAAAGGCCTGATGTGAAGTTGCGCCTGCAGGAGGCGCTTTTCGCACCTCCCAACTTCCCTGGTGCCGGTGACCACATCATCAAACCTAGCTGCATATCTTTGCCAAGGCCGTCGTGGATTCTTCCCATAACTTAGTGTCATAACAATGAACTTAGTTTGCCGTGATGCGACAACAGACATGCAGTGAGGATAAATTACTCTTAACTACCCTCTTTACAAAGCTTGTAAACGCTTGTAAAAGCTGTAAACTGCGCCCCAGTTGAATTAACTCTCTATACCCTACTCATTTTGTTTTGCTAACATCGTTCTTATGGAAATTTGGGTTCGGGATTGTTTTCTGATCGTGGTGCGTATAGATAAGGATGGTCTTTTACAAAGGTGTTGTAAACTTCTCCTCCCACTGCCAAGAAACAAAAATAAATACACAAGGGGGCACTTTACACCCCTCAACCCCCTTATAACAGGCACCTTTCTGAGCGGTGACGTTATCACTTCCTCTCAAAAGAGGTTGTTGTAAAAAGGTTCGACTCTATCAGTTTTAGCTGTCAAAATTTAAATCACAGCACACGACTGCAGCTTAAGTTTGTTTTCGTGGCATAAACTCGTGGAAAATGACCATAATAATCAAGATCATTTTGCTACTTCTTATTGTACACCTAGCTGAAGAAAGATATAGTGGAGTAGGGTTTCTTTCGTGTGAGTAAACGACCAACCAGGCCTTAAAGTCCTAAGCACTCAAGATCAACGCAGTAGCGCCTTTCTTCTAGGTCTAAAAGACGTTGGTTAAACGCCATTGAATTTAAAAGTTCTAAATGCAGTGAAACTAACCTTCACTGTCTGGTTCGATGTAACTACTTCAGGGGCGCTGTAAATCATAGCTCCGGGAACCACCGTCATGGTCTGCTGCATGAAATTAGCAGTGCCTTAATCTGACACTTTGCCTCTCCATTGGTCATCCTGTCACCATAGCAACACATTCGCACTGCTGACATCCCGGTAAATGATGGGTTCTGGTTTCTTCTGGTGAAGATAGTTCAGTGCGCGGGCTACATCCAAAGAAATGGTGCGTATTTCAGTTTCGGAGAGCTTAAGCTGTTCCAACAGAGACCTTAGCCTTTCTTCCATCAACTCCTTAATAAACAGAGCGTTTCCCTTATCGTTGGTGGCGCCGATAAACTGCAGCAAGTGAGGATGGCGGCACTTGGATGCAATATTCATTTCTCTCTCGAAAAGACTTATGTTATGAGGGGAGAGAATCAGATCATGCATTTTTTTCACTGCTACAGTACAGCCACAATACACACCTTCATAAACACTTCCCAAGCCTCCTTTGCCAAGGCATTTGTTGGTCATTTGAATTTCATCGCGGGAAATGACCCAGTCGCATTCTTCCTGTCGTTGTAGGTCATTTATTGTTTGCTGGGCTGACGAAAGACTTAACTCTAGTTCATTAACTTCCTGGTCTTTTTCTCTCACCTGTCTTTCTAAGATGGACACCTGTTGTTGAAAGTTCTCCAGCCGTTGCTGAATTTCCCTCGAAGGCCTTAGTGAGTTTGTACCGCGTTGCTGCATCTCCCTCAACTGCCTTTGTGAGGTTTCTTCTCGTTGCTGCATTTCCCTTAACTGCCTCGTTTTTTGTGAATTTTTCTTTGCGTTGCCGTATCTCCCTCAACTGCCTCTGCGAGTTTTCTTCGCGTTGCCGTATCTCCCTCAACTGCCTTTGCGAGTTTTTCTTCGCGTTGCCGTATCTCTCGCAACTGCCTTTTGTGAGTTTACGCCGGTTTGATGCATCTCTTGTAACTGTCCCTTAAAATCTTCTTCACATGGCGTTACCGCCGATAACTGCCTCTGCAAATTTTCTTCACGCTTCTTCGTCTCCAATAACTGCCTCTCCAAATTTCGATCGCGTTGCTGCATCTCCCTTCGAGTGCGTTCTTCACGTTGTCTCGTCTCCAATAACTGCTTCTGCAAATTTTCTTCACGTAGCTGTATCTCCCTCAGTTGCCTTGGTGAATTTTGTCCCTGACGTTCACCAGCTGGTGAAGGTGATTGCACATTTTCTCCACGTAGATCTCGCACTTTCGCTGTTTTCCATAAGAAGAAAAAGAAAACCAAAATTAAAATCACCACGATGACAGAAATTATAACAATATATTAACAATGATTTATTCCCATTCTTTTACTAACAATAACTTACTGGAAGTAGAAGCGCGCAAATAGCCTACGACAAGCTTATCGAGGCGGGTTGCTTAACATATTGAGCTCTAACTAACAAATTTCAAACCTTAACATAAAACAAAATAGACAAAAATAGAGATAAAACTCATAAACATGACTAAATTGCACTAAACGTAACTATAATATATTAAAAACCGCATCTCATGATTCAAAACCTTTGTTTAAATCCCTCAATTATAAAATTTTGTGATATTATCCATCTTGAAATTCTTTCTTTTATTTATGAATGGTTTCACAAGATACGTCCTTCTTGTTTTGCTGATTCTTTCAAGCCATTATCTTCTGTCCATAGCCTGCGTAGCAGGCGCTTGGAAGTAGTGGGCACAAGAAAAAACAGGCGCGTGAGAACGAGACCTCACGTGTCTCCCTCGCGCCCGTTCTCTCTTTCGCTCACTACTTCCAAGCGCCTGCTACGCAGGCTATTCTGTCCTTTGTTTCTCTACATTTTGATAGATTAACCTAGATCTGTTTTTAAGCCCAACTCAAACTAGACAATATGGTATTCGCTCCCTTCGTTATAACTGTGCAAAAGTTTGGAATGCACTACCAGCTCACGCTAAACAAATTACTCATTTTTCGAGATTTCCTCAAAATAATAAGTTTAAATGATTGACGGGTATAGTAGTGCCATTAATTCTTAAAATAGTTTATGACAATGTCAATTAAACATAAGTTAGTAAATGATTGAAGTAGTACTTTTTATCATAATCAATATCACTGCACTGGATTCCTTTTTCTCATATTTATTTTCGTTGGGGCATCTACTCGATTAGTTTTATTAATTATTTTGGTGTCCCAAACTCCACACAAACAACAACAAGTATTAAGTAAAGTTCTTTCACATTTCCTCTTTTTTTCAAATTCCTTTTCCCCCTCTAAAGCTTTAATAATGTTGAATTTGTAATTATTTGAACATATAATTCATTTTCTCTTCTACATGTGATTGTATTCATATTGTTTAGAACGAATGGTTGTTATATTCCTATAATCGTGCATATTTTGTGTCAGTGAAATAAAAATGTGAATTGACAATATATTAGACTATGAACTATTTAGATGGAACCAACCACATTAATGGAAAAGGTGTCCAGTTACAGTCTCCCACGATTATGGCTTCTGGTAGGATAATTGTAATAACGATGACAACACAATAACCCTAAGTGAGGATTCTGAAATCGATGTTGGGATTTGGAAAAGCAATGGGGATCTCTACACGGCCCAGACGTATCGATGTAGTGGATATTCCCCTATTTTTTAACTGTCTTGATATTTTCGCCGGAAGCATATTACTGAGTTGTGCTGAGCTTTTTACAGTTATTGGAATAAACACCTCTCTCTATTAAACGCCCTGGCTTGGACCCCTAAAACTAATTAAACGCCCCGGGCGTCTTTTAGATCATTTGCGGTAAGCATTGTCTTTAAGTTGTAATACCCAGGAGAGATTCAAAACAAAGGTTATGTAACTTTTAGGGCAAACAAGCTGTACTATGAGAAGTGCGCAAATGGGGAATGTTATTTTATCAGTTCCTCGTATAGTCAGATCTGCTATTTTTAGCACAAATAGGCCATTTCCGAGTTTTCCCGGGTCTCTGTATCAAAACGAGGTTAAGTGCTCAGCCTTTGAAGGGAACCTCTTTTAGAATGACTATAAATGTGAGAGCTGTGAATGTTATGGTTCTATTGCGAACTGTATTCGCCGTAGGTTGCTGATTAGCCTGTTCCAGGCGTTCAGATAGTAGAGCGCGGGAGAAAAAATTCACGAAGAAAAAAAAAAAACGAGGGGAGACTAGAGGGGGAAAGGGGGAGAGAACGCCTGTAAACATTCCCTTACAGAGCTCTTTCCGCCCTTAACTGACCGCCGACCGCGAAACTGTGACATGAACTACAAAGTGCTGACAGGCTAGACGCGACCCATAAGCTCATGATGGTGTGAAACGTGACCGTTGAGTTAGCTCAGCCATGCATACTGGGCAATTATTTCCTGCGGTTTGTTTCTGAAAGAATTTGATTCCAGATGCAGTTAAGTACTGATTTTCTTTGACCTCTGTTTTAAAAAGCATCTTTTTATCGCGGCTAAATAACCTTTCAAATAAGATTTTTTTTTGGCCGTTCTGGACTTCCAGAAATGATCTTACACGCACACTTTCCTTTCACATTGCCTGACATTGGCGTGTCTTCGTCCATGCCTTCCTCCTGTCCTCAACCTATGGCTGTTGTCGCTGTTATTCCAAATCGCTTGAGCTTGGTTTCATTACGGCTGCGAGAGGCGCAACGATGATGATCGTGGAAATTGACTCGCCAACTTTTCCTTTAATTACGTTTATTATTCGTGGAAAGAGTAGAAAAGTGAAGGTCTCCAAGAGCCCGTTGGAAGAATGGCGAAAACGTCCTGGCCTCAGCGAACGAGATTCAAGCAAATTTTTTGCTCTTCTTTTTGATTCCAAAATACGGGAAATGCTCGATTGCATTGTTTATAGTAGCTTCGATGTCCGCGTGATTCGATAACAAACGTCTCTCTCCCTCCCTATCGCATTCCTCATCAATGTCACTAGTGCTTGATTGTTATCAGAAGGTGTCATAATCGACCAATAAGAGGGTATACTGGAATCCAGTATACCGGAACTACCCTTTGTTAACAATGTTTACAGGCGTTCTCTCGCTCTCGTTCCACCCCGTTCCTCCCCCCTCTCCCCCCGTTTTCTCGGTGTGCAACTTAACTCGCTCCCCAATTACCGCTGCGCTCTACTATCTGAACGCCTGTTGCTGATTACTCAGTTTCTTTGCAGAATATCCTTACAGATAGGAGATAGTCCGTGGGCCCTCTTCCTCTATTTGTGCGTCAACTTTTACAAACTTAATGTGTTAGCGTTTCATTTTTAAGGTTAAATTTGACCAGGATTTTGTGCAGCGAGTTCTATGGGTCCTCTGGTCACGATTGACTTCCAACTTGCAGATTTAAAACTGAAGAGCTCCTGAGGCTTATTTGCTGAAGTTATGGAAAAATCTGTCGTAGGGTTTCGAAGTTCACGTGAGCTGACCAAGATAGACGGACTTTTTATCAGTGCTCGTAAAGTTTTCCTTCTTTCTTAAATTGGATCTTTAATTGTTCTTCCTAAAAAAGTTGAAAATTTAGAGGCACGCGTAAAATGAAATTACACCCTGTAAAATACAATTTACGTGTTTTGTAAATTCCAATTTACATGATAGGATTTGTAAAATAAAATTTACATCAATTTTCAGTTTCCCTCACCATGTAAATTTACTGTAACATACATTTACAGCAAGTGTCCTTGGGCAGTAATGGATAGGAGACCATGTAAAAATGTGTAAAATGTTTTACACATATTTACAGTATCTTCTTTGTAAATAGCCTGTAAATCTTTCCTCTAAGAACATGTAAGTAAAGTGTAAACATCATGTAAATCAAGACACTGATTTGGCCGAGTAAGCACCTTGGGAAAAGAAAAAGAGAGACTGATTTGACCCTGTACTGGAAAAACATTGTAAATCAGAAAAGGGAGACTGATTTGAACCTTAGTGTACACTTCTTGTAAATAATTTGATAAAGGGAGACTGTACGTAAAAACCTTGTAAAAGAA
The DNA here is from genome assembly GCA_942486035.1 of Porites lobata. NCBI lineage: Eukaryota > Metazoa > Cnidaria > Anthozoa > Scleractinia > Poritidae > Porites > Porites lobata. Next base: position 281,689 of record CALNXK010000327.1, read on the forward strand.
GAAAGGATACTGTTCTTTTTTTACTCTAGATATCAACAAGGCAGTATTTCTTAACCTTTTAATAGGCTTCTACTTTCACAGCAATCCTACAACAAGTAAACAACAAGTAAATCGATGCTCTTCTCGGCAGGGCAGGAAGGAGTGTGCACATATTGTGAGTGTGCAAGAAGTATGGCTATAGTCTGGACTTATTTTTAAAACAATCACATCCATAGTCTGATTAGACCTCTTTTTACCTATGGCATTTCAGTATGGGGAGTTTCAAGTCATGACAAGTATCTTTCTAAAATTGATAAGTTTCAGGAAAGGGCAGTTCGTTTTGGCTTTCTTAAGGAGGCCATGCCCATTTTAAGCCTTGTAGAGGCCTCAGATAATAAGTTGTGGAAGAGGGTCACAAATTCTACTGAGGGCCATTTGACAGATCTCCTCCCACCCAGTAAAACAAGATTGCTACGGAATCATGGTCACTCCTATGTGCTTCTTCAAATCAGGACTGAAAGTTTTAAATGCTGTTTTATTAACAGGTGTCTTTTCAATTTTATCTAACTGTCAATATGAAATCCGGAACGTTTGTTATTGGAATTAACAGAGAGCTTATTTATGTACTTACCTATACTTATGAGTACCGAGGCTTAACCATATTCCTCTCAATTCGAAAACCAAAAAAATGAACAGTTGCAACTGATGTCAATGTAATGCAATTCATAGGAGGATAAAGGAGTGTTCCATAAACTTTACGCGCGCAGGAAAACATTTTATGACGACTTTATGACGTCGGGTTTTTAATCGTTCCAGGGGCCGGTTGCTCGAAGACTGGTTAGCGCTAACCGTTGGTTAAGAGGTATCAAAATGTATAGGTTTCCATGGTTTTTAAAGCTGGTTAGCACTAACCATGCTTCGAGCAACCCGGGCCACGTCGCTAAACGAGTTTAGTCGTGTTGCGCTTTGGAAAGAGAAAAGTCATTCTTGACAAAATGAAAACGTTTTTAATCTACATAATTTTCCTCCTAACAATGTTAGGAACTTCGACTGCTTCGGGAAATGTCAGCGAGGAAGGTAAAATTTGGGTTATTTTCACATCTGTTCTCTTCGCATTATTTTCTTCGATGGCGTAAGCTTGTAGCAATAGTACAGGGCGCGCGCGAAAATCCTTATTTTCCGAGACTAACTTTGCTTTTGCCTTTAAGTTATCAAACTACTGCGTCAGCTGTTCATAAAAGTGTTAGAGCTTCTTTAATTTGTTTAGGATTAACTTTAACTGGTTGTCGTGAATTTTTTCTTCTTGACCTCAACCAGTTGAAACTGAACTGTTATTTGTTTGGATGATTTTGTTTCCTTGGTTACTTGTTTCTAAGGATCGAAAGCGATTCTGGCGCGCGCAATCGAAGGTACTTACGAAGTCAAGTTCCGTTATTTGTTTCCACAAAGTTTAAAACACTTTTCAAAGATTTTTTAATAGCTTTGTTGTAATGTAGTTGTAGCCGTGGGATTTTAAGGTTCAATTTAAGTATTAGCACACATTTTCACACGGTTTATGCTGATCAGCCGCATTTAAGCGGTTTAAATGAATTTAAAATATGTATGCGCTTTAATTGCCTTCAAATGCAGGAATGAACGTCGCTGAACAAAACCGTTCCATCGACGCTTTACAAGTGTTGAAGACTTTGGAACTGGCAAGAGCGCTTTCATCAGATCCACCTGTCGTCAATTGATATGCTTGTCTCCGTGACAAAAGCAGCAGTTTCACAACAACCTAATTGCCTGGAAAACTTTTACTTTGAACTAAGTTTATAGCAAAGTAAAGAAATGCAACATAAAAACAAAAGCAAACATTGCTAGTGTTTCACAACGTAAACGGCGGCTTTTAAAAAAGTTGCAAGCGACCTTGCGTTTGGATAGAATATTAGAGGGGAAACGCAAAAGGTAGGCTGTTTTTTAGGCTAATTTAAGTCAACGACCGTTTGTCTCTCTTCTCTACAGACGGAAATCGACGAGGAAGAACAGATGTACTTAGTTGATGCAAACCAACCACAAACTGACTCCTCGATCGTGATCAACAAGTCATGGAAACATCCAACCGCAGCCAAACAAGTAATCATCCAGCGAGATGCGGCAGGAAACAACTCCACATGGTTAGCAGCATCAGCATGGAACAGTCTCTTAAGTGCCGTGAAGTTGGTTTTGAAATGGCTATATATTGGTACTACTACTAAGATGCGTTATGGTCTATCAGAAGATGGTGAATAAGCGAAAGTTTACATATGTTATTAAAGCCCGACCTAACGCTTCTGCAGTGTCTTGTTTAAAGTGGAAGCCAATCCAACAGGTCGGAAAAGGTGATTAGAATCTCAAACGTTTGGCTACATTTTTGCTATTTTAGCCTTCATGGACCATTAGCAGCCTTGTTTTCAGCATCAATAAGAAACTAGCGCAATCCCAACGGTGAACGCTTACTGTCCAAAACAACTTGGTAGTGAATTTTTTTGTAAAATATAATATAAAAGGTATCCGATATAGTGTGAAGTCTGTGAACACCTATCCGATATGTAACTCACTCTTCACTCTAGGGATCTGCGCGGCGCAGTTTCGCTCCGTTACAGAAATCGCGCCGAAAAGAAATCACTGTTCTTATTTGTGAACAGAAGCCCTATCCAGTATGGTTTTCGCGCCGGCGCAAAAGCTATCCAGTATTAATAGTAATGTGGACATTAAAGCCAAACTTACACCGTCTGCCGGACAAGTAGAATCCGATGCAGTAACTGTCCTGCGAGCAAATGCGTCTGAGTTTATGTCCTTTGGCCACTCGATATGGTTCTACTTTTGTCTCATCATCAGAAGATTTGCCTGACGATTTAAATATTGTTAAAAATTGGGGATAATTAAGAATCCGTAAAAAAAATGAACAACTACTGATTTTAGAGGGCAAGGCATGTTTCGATTGATCACTGATCAGTTCAGTTACAAGTGATACACTTATGATTGAAGTTACAATAAATGGCGCATGATGCATGATACGATTGGCACTGATCGATGTTACAACCAACGATAACAAGTGACCTTTTCGGCTTGTATGTTTTGTTTTATCATTATTTTAAGTGATGGTACTTCAGAGAACTGTCTCTTTCTAATTTCGTCCTGATGTGCGCGAGCATCCTCGTGCATAATTATGCATAATTTATGAAAGGACAAAAGGCAAGTTCCTGGAGAACATCACGTGGTCTGAACATTAATTTATTAAAATAAAACAAACCATACAAGCTAAACATAGCCTGTACAGAAGGCGCTCTGAGGCAAACGGCGTCTGCTACGCAACCTAAGCTGGAAAGGTCTGTTTGAATCTAACATTATCCTTAATAAGCGTGAGATAACGAATTTTACACGTTCAGGAAAAACGTAACGTTTTCAATCTCTTCAAAGGTATAATATGTAGCAAAAATAAAGAAAATAAGTAATGATAACGATCACGATATTGATGATGATGAGGATAGCAAGAGTAAAATCTGGTTAAAACAGAAGAGTAAGCTCAAATGATTACGCTACATGTTCAGTGTTGGTTTCTCCCTACCAATATGATTATGAGAAATTTATATCTGTTGACTCGAGAGACCAAAGTGTCCGTTTTCCGCAATAACGATTATTGACCACTACAGAAAATTCCATAACATACCCATAATGCTCTTTGTTTGTCACCCCAAAGTTTTGAAGAAGCAATGTTTTCAGTTTCTTTTTGGGGCCATTCGAACTCCCAAGGAATTGAATCTAAGAGAGGTAATGGCTTTCCCCGGGAACAAAGAAAACTGTTCGTAATTAACGGTGGGTGTCCGTACAGTGGGGTTCGAGTGACATATTTTCCCTCAAAGGGCTTCACTACAATTACACTAAATCGCATTCAAGTTAAAGGAAAAAGTAAAGGAAGGTCATGTAGAAACTTAATGTATACTTACCATTCTCGTCGACATTATATTGTCGTAGTCATAACCGAACTCGAAAGACTTCTTATTAATAAACATCTGTTGATGAGTATACGTATACTGTCGATAACACAGGATAAAATGGTACAATGACGTTATCTTTGTTGTGTCCGATGGGTGCATTGTAGGTTGAAGGAACCGAAGCGTTCTTGTTGAACTTGCGAGGACATTTCTCATAAATACGATCCACAAAGAAATGATGAAGAGGGAAGATTGAGTCGTTTGACGCAGAAGATACATCTCCCATGGCTCCACCCACGACTATGTGAACCTGGTTATGTCAAAAGGTGTGGACATTTGGCAAAGGATAACCGGTCTTTGCACTGACGTAGCCTTCAATGATCTTTTTAAAATTTGCAGCTTGACTCTTTGCCATAGGGTGGCAGGTCAAAAGTTTCAAACCGGAGTGCAAAGTTGACTTCTTCTTTGGCTGGAAATGTCATTGTATATCCCTCTTTTCTTACTTTTCCTTCCATTTCCTTCTCAGTGATCCTTTCCAAACCAGTTTTCTTGTTCATTGGGTCACACATCTTTGGCGAGAAATGGGTTTGTTCGCTGGTGCAAATGACGCACCAGTTGTCAAAGTATTTGCCCTGCACAGTTCCACCAACTTGTTTTGTTACACCAAGAAGCTCTTCGGAACAAATAGCTGGCTCACATTGTGTTTTACTTTTCCAAAAGGAATAGCAAAGTTTTCATCGTTACCAATTTCCTGCAAGGTTCTCTCCCAAGTCAACATGTACAGTCGATACCGCTATTTATCAGACACAGGTCCGAATGTTTCTTAAAGCTCACTCCTTAGGCCTTTGAACAACCACTAATTTTCAGAAACAGATCGGAATCGAAACACTTGGGACCATATTTATGATAAACACGGTCTCAGACTGATACGCCAGCTGTCAAAAGTTATTGTCGGTTTGATGTGAGATACAGTACAAGAAGAAGTACAAGTACACGCTGCAGTAACATGCTTAGCATCGTTTAGTTGGCTCTCAGTAAAAACTCTTTGCAATCTTCAGCGCCCTTCGTTTTTGTCGACACATGCGTTCTCCACATCAAGCTAAACCAAGCGACATTCATTTGAAAAAACTCAAGTTAAAATGTACCAGTTTTGTCTCTTAACAATTATGAATTACAAGTCTTTTAATTAACTGCAGACTCGCACTGTTTTAGTCACTGAAGACTGAATACTACCGGTAGCTTTTATCCTCACCGTGATATTTCCACCTTCAAACTTAATCCACTGTAGGACCACACAATTCTTAGAAACGGGTAAACTTCCGCATTGTCTTCGGGATTTCCTTAGTAAACAAAGGCTACGTATTTTGCATACGCTGGAGATAGGTTAGACTGTTTCAAAACAACTTCTAATAACTTGCAAAGATCAATGTATTACTTTTAACTTTGTTCAGAAATTGTACAAGGCAATTTTTGTCTGTCTTGATGAAATGAGAAATAAAAACACGTTCGGCAAAACCACACTTCCGCTTTTACCCACCTACTAGCAGTATGCCGAGTCTTGCCAAAGTAAGAAAAATGACAACGCACAACGACCATCAAAAGAAAGAAAAGATTGAACCTTAGACAAAAATAAGAATCGAACAGAAAGCAATGTTAAGTTTACACAACTGCGTTCATATTTACATTCATAACCGTCATGTTCGTTCTTTTCAAGAACTGCTTTCTGTGTATCGGCAGATGTCTTGCAAACATTTGTACTAATACAAGCTATACATGATTCATGTCATTGAATTATAACTGGTGTCGAATTTGCAAGTAATATTCTCACGTATAAAGCTCTTTTCCGTGATTTCCCATACTCTTGAAGGCCTTGAAGGGAAGTATTTCGCCGTTATGATTCCAAGAGCCAAAACAAGGTAACATACTTCTTTTTAAATAAAACTTGACCCCTGTCGTCAAATCTACAACCATACGGCATTGGTTTGAACAAACAAGACTACAATTTACCTTTGTCTCTTTAAACTCCACTGTTCAAGTGGTTGGATTGAAGTTTCTATGCTCCTAGCTCTGAATGCCCTGATTTACCTCCAAGCGCTGAGATCATAGAGAATCAGCTTACTCACACCTCTCAATTGCCAAGAAGTGCATGGCGACTAACAATGAGTGTTCGATGTGTTTAGCAGCTGTGCGGAGCTGTATACGATGATCTCTACGATGTCATTCCTGTCAGAATTCCTGGCATAAATAAATGCATTGTGGTCTCGAGACAAGACACTCCCTCATCATAACGGTCTCAACAAGAGAGAAATCGCCTCAGTCTACCTCGGCTTCAAAAGCTGCCATAGTTGTATATTTATTGAATGTCCTCTAAGACTTGCAAAAAGCAAGATATCTACTCGTTTCTTTTAAAATATTGTCTATTTTAAGTGTACGACCTATACTCACTGTATACTTAATAAGTAACTTGAGTAGAATCCTATTCTGTAAGTCGACTTACCCGTTGAATAGAAAACTCTAAGAGTACATCATATATAAGTGACAGATCTACTCGTTTCTTTAATTATCAAATATTGTCTATTCTACGTGGATGACTTACTTTATGAGTAAGTAATATCTGAATAGACCTTGTCACGGTTTTCGACGCCATCTTGACGAGTAGGCAAACGTGTTAGAAGTTACAGTTTTTGTATGAGAATCTAATGTCGAATGATTTCCGTAAGACGGCTGTTCTCAAGAGAATATCACTTGTAAACTAAAGCTACAAAGCAAAGGATTGTCCTAAAAAAATTTTGGGGGCGTACCTGTGCTTAAATTTCTCCAGAGGCTTTCTTTAGATTTTCCATATATTTGTCTGTAATTTTCCCGGGACTTTCTTACAGACAAATGTATAGAAAATTTTAAAAAGTGGTTCTAGGTCTTCAAGTGCATGTAACGCCCTAAAATTTGTTCAGGGGAGTAGTGGAGGAGGGACCGGTTACTCCGGTTCTTTGCGGGGGAATTCCATTAACTTTCGGGGGAATACATTAACGTAGATGACGTCATGCATTACATTAAGATAGGATGATGTCATAGTCTGATTTCAGCTGGCAAGGAGCAAGTGACGTCAGAATACCCTAGGGGTTGACGTCATCAAAAAATGTTGACATCATAATCTATAAATAGAATAGTGATATCATGTCCTTACTTGGTCATGATGGTGTCCTATTTTTTCCAGGTAAGATGATGTCAGGGTTTATTTTTTACCTGCCAGTTTTTTCTATTGTTTCAAAACACATAAAATGGTCATTTCTTACCAAGCAAATCATTCTCGAGATTTGAAATCATGGTTGGATCAGACCAGATCATAATTGATGAAGTTGAAATGGGAGTACACATCATACTGAATAAAATAGGAGAGATTTTTCAAGATGTATTTGTAAGAGAAGTGAATCGTCTGATCTATGTAGCAGTGAATGAACACCGCGATGGTTGTAAAATGGATGATTTATCTCAACTGCATCACACTTGCTTGACCACGGATGCTCAGGAGGCGTGGGCAACATATTTTGAATACGTGAAAGGAAAAGTAGACTTGAAAAAATTATGGAAGCTTGCACAGCAGGAAGTGGAAAATAGACTAAATTTGCAGTTAAAAGAGACTTGGATGAAATATTTAGTTTGCCTTTGTAAGATGGATACTAGCACAGTCTATTTACTCTATATGGACTTTTTAAGAAGGGACGAATGCCATCAACTTGGGTGTTATGAATACATGTTTGAGAAAGATTGTTCACAATAAATGTATAACAATAAAGTGAATTATCTTATTTGTGGTTCTAAGGTAAACCCTAACTTTTTTTGATTCTTGAATAAACTCCATTCTTGTTCCTAATGAGTGGAAAGTCTATTTATAAAAAAAGGGAATAAGAGATGCGATCCCCTAGCAACACATGTCTTCTTATTTAGCGCTAAAAATCGGATATATAACAAAACACATACACACATACAAAAAGTGGAGCTGAAAACTCTCTATTTCAATTTTGACTCACCATTACGAAAGCGTTTTCTCCGTTCCATCTCCGGGAAACGACTAACTATTGAAATCTCAGCGCTTGATGAGCTTATGGTTTTGTCAATTTACGCTCCGTTAGCGTTAGTCAGTTAATTATGCGGGCTAACAAGCCTAAAGTTCAATACAAATTAGTTCATCTCTACAGCTAGACCCAAGGGAGCACTTTGACTTATTATTGTAAAAGCACAAACAATTGATAACTTAACAAGGATCAATTTAAACACGTGACAAATAAATTGACAAGACACGAGATACAGTTTTAAAAACTTTATTGAAAACCAGTGACCAAAAGAGTCAAATAAACAGCGATTTGGAAGGGATGGAAATTTATCATCTTCTTCGCCCATGGAGTACTTGTAAGGTCTAACTCGAAATTTCTTATGCCGACGTTTCTTCAGCTGTTTGCCATGAGATTTATGATCATCCAAATAATTTAGAAATTGAATCCGACGCCTCTTGCGCTTCGGGCCTTGTGGTGATGGGGTTTCTACTGTGGAAGGAGGGGTCAGGAAAGCATGATTTAAGGGTGGTGGAGGGGTGAGGCTTTCTTTGTCAGGTTTTTGAGAGATAGCCGCTTGTGTTAATTCAGGTGTTACATTAACGGGGTTGAGGGGAGTCGAGAATGCTGTCGTTGCTGTCGAAGAATCTTGTGTCCTTGATGTTAAGTCTGGAACAGTGCTGATTATTTCTTCCGGTCGTGTTCTTGTATTTAATTGTTCTTTAAAAGCCAGGTATCTGTTTTGCAACTGAAAGTATCGTTTAGCTTTTTCATCTTCCCGAAGATCTTGCATAGCTGGAAGAAGTGGGACAGGCGAAAGAGTTTGCTGCTTCAGATATTTTAGAAGCTCTTGAGGAATATTTTCCTGAAACCCTGCTTGGTTAAAACCTTCTTCACTGGGTAGGACGTTTGTTCGCAACCGACAATTATCTTGGGTAGTAGTTTTCAGATCAATCAGAAGATAACCAAAAGGTCTTTTTACAGCCTCTTCGTACTGATTTAAAAAGAAATCAGTCTGCCTGGGATACATTTGCTTCGCCAGAGTCAGGATTTGCAATTTGTCTCGTGGATTCTTGAATAACACCAGATAATGGCTGTTTAGGCTTATGCTGCGGCTACCTTTCCCCTGATGAAATAGATTCTGCACGATATAAATCACGCTCAGATTGCGATGATGAGAACCACGAGTAAAGAGGTTCACAATTCGCTTGTCTTTACTGGCGTCAATCATCTGATCATCAAACACGATCAAATTCCGTTTGTTCACGTCAAAATAGGAATCCTGCTCCAAAGCCCTAGGAATTCCCTTGACGAATTCAATGTTTGGCATGGCGATTAACATTTGTGTATACGCAGGCTGCCATTGTGAATAACACCAAACGAGCCTTTCCGGGGGTGGGTAAATTGTCTCTGAAGCTTGTTGCAATAGCGATCGAACCCAGGCCGTTTTTCCCGACCCGGTCATTCCGGCAATCATGGAGGTGAAAGGGTGCTCGAAGCGAAACCGCTGACATTTCTGTGAAAATATTGGAACTGTTTGAAATGGTGTGAGACCAGCATTGCGGTGTTTAGACATCACGTGCCTTTGCATGCTATCCTTTCTACTAAAGGATTTTTCGCAAACGGAACAGAACCAACTCATGTCAGCTCCTCAGGAGCAGAATGTAGACTGAGAAAATGCTAGCATAATGCGCATTGATATAGTTTTGAAGGCTATACTATTCAATAGTTTTCCTCCACCACCACCACTTTCCTATTGTTTTCCCTCCACCACCCCCACCACCGCCACCACCACCACCACCACTTTCTTATTGTTTTCCCTCCACCGCCCCCACCACCCCCACCACCACCGCCACCACATTTCTATTGTTTTCCCTCCACCACCACCACCACCGCCACCACATTTCTATTGTTTACCCTCCGCCACCGCCACCACATTTATATTGTTTTTCCTCCTCCTCCTCATTTCTATTGCTTTTCCACCTCCTCCTCCTCCTCCTCATTCTATTGTTTTCCCTCCACCACCACCACCGCCATCACATTTCCATTGTTTTTCTCCACGACAGTCAATAAAAGACTGCAAACTACTATCATAAGTTCAGTTTGTCGCAATGTCTCAATTTGTCAAGAACAATCGTGGTTTTCTTCAATTCTTAGCTGTTTGTCCAGCTCATCAGCGACCGTTTCTTTTACGGACAGCCAGTCCAAAACAATTACATGCATTAGTCCAAGTCTTATACAATATACTTAAGGAATACATTCTTATCGCCGAAGAAAATAAGCGGAACGTGCGTGCTGCCATATAAGGATGCTCTAGTATTGACCTAGCAGAAACAAATGTACCTTACAAAACAAAGAAGCGAATCCTTGTACAAGAGGATGATGGTTTTATTCAAGACCTATTGGTACCTGCTGTTACAAGCCTAGGATTTTTGATGCTATAAAAGAGGAAACGAAACTATAAGTTACTCATTTGAAGCAACGGTCTGTCACGGGTACTCATCAAAATGAAGAGAAAGATAGATTTCGTTGAAGAAGAACACGAGAGTGAACATGAAGAAAGTGAAAGTTCTGGTGATGAAAGCGAGGATGAAGAACCAAGAATAAAAGAAGAACCAAGAATAAAAGATGTTTTGAGTCATCTTTCCCGAGCAGTGTCGGAAAAGCGTGCTTCTGATTTGCTGCATAGTATGGCCGCCTCCAAAGATATTCTTTTCTGGACTCCCAGCGGACAATTACTTCGAAATAAACGCACTATTCCCGTCACAAACATCGCCGAGCTAGTTGAGTATGTGTTACTCCCTCATAACAATGAGGTTACCAAGCCTCGTGCGCTAAATACGTTTCTAGATGGACTTGCAGAGTTAGGAATCGATAAAGGTTTAATCAAAAACAAAAAGTTGTTAAGTGATTTAATAGAAAAGGAAAAAGGCTACCGAAATGTAGAAAATACTTCCGATAATGAGAGTAATAATGAGGAGAGTTCATCGGATATTGAAAATCAGGAGGAGGAGGAGGAAGTGGCTTCTGAGAATGGCGTTGAAACTGAAGGCACCCAAGAGAGCGACAACGACACTGAAAACGATAGTGAGGAAGCAGAAAGTAGTAGCCCTGAAACGTCCACCACCTTTCACTCTAAAAGTCCCTGTGAACATTGCGAAAACTCTAATGTGTACTCCACATTGATCATGAAATGTCCTAAATGCTTTTGGCACGATAACTACAAGATTTGTCCTATATGCGATCACCAGATCCCCGAGGAGAGAAAATACATCAAAGAGGGCTTTCTTCGGTGTCACGATTGTGGATTAATTACACACAAAAACGCCAAGACGTTGGAAACCAATTTTTATTCACCTTCTAAAGAGGAGAACGAAGAAGAGGTCTAATTTCCATCCCTTCCAAATCGCTGTTTATTTGACTCTTTTTGTCACTGGTTTTCAATAAAGTTTTTAAAACTGTATCTCGTGTCTTGTCAATTTATTTGTCGCGTGTTTAAATTGATCCTTGTTAAGTTATCAATTGTTTGTGCTTTTACAATAATAAGTCAAGGTGCTCCCTTGGGTCTAGCTGTAGAGATGAACTAATTTGTATTGAACTTTAGGCTTGTTAGCCCGCATAATTAACTGACTAACACTAACGGCGCGTAAATTGACAAAACCACAAGCTCATCAAGCGCTGAGATTTCAATAGTTAGTCGTTTCCTCGAGATGGAACGGATAAAACGCTTTCGTAATGGTGAGTCAAAATTGAAATAGAGAGTTTTCAGCTCCACTTTTTGTATGTGTGTATGTGTTTTGTTATATATCCGATTTTTAGCGCTAAATAAGAAGACATGTGTTGCTAGGGGATCGCATCTCTTATTCCTATTTTTATAAATAAACTTTCCACTCATTAGGAACAAAAATGGAGTTGATTTAAGAACCAAAGGAGCTAGGGTTTACTTTAGAACCACCTGTTGTTTTCTATAGAATTTTTATACCCTGTGCAATACTTTTCACAGAGTCAAGTAAACAAAGATTGACATTTTTGCTTGATAGGCAGTTTTTCGCTTCGCTGAGCTTCGACCTCGTTTTCATGTTTTGCGTGAAAAATTAGTACGATTTCGCATTCGCTTAACCTCCTTTTCCCTTCTTTTGAAGTAAAGATTTTTCAGTTAACCTCCGCGTCTTGGTTTTGCTTATAACCGATTTTTAGGGAAAATAATTTAATGATTAAAGATTTTTAATTTAGTATAATCTGCAAAGATAACACGTTCAAAAAATTTGCCCGCTTTTATTTTGAACACATAACAGTTTCCACAATATCCAATAAGAAAACTATCGCAAAAAGCTAATTATATAAAAATCACTTTTCTGTTTATAGATTATGATCTCAACATTTTTTGATGACGTCAACTCCAGAAAATTCTGACGTCACTTGCTCCTTGCCTACTGAAAATAAACTATGACATAATCCATCTGAAAATAGTTATTCTGACGTCACTTGCTCCTTGCCAGCTAAAAATAAACTATGACATCATCCTATCTTAATGGAATGCATGACGTCATCGGCATTAATTTAAAGTATGACATCATCCTATCTTAATGAGATGCATGACGTCATCTGCGTTAATTTATACCACTCAAAAAGTTAATTAAATCCACAAAGAAAAGGAGTAACAGGTGCCTTATCCACTACTAGGCTTGATAATTCATGATGATCTGAAATTGCATTTCCTGATATTGAGTGTGATTAAAACTCTACTAAAGAAAGCTTATTAAAGCTAACTTTCAAAAATCGCCCACTATAAGAGGAAACATAAGTTCATTACCTTGACTACTGGCATAAAGCGTAGCATTTCAAAAGCTAAGACTTTGACATTTCTGCTATTGTGTTATTTCCATTTTTTTATTTCTTTGAAATTGTTACTAATGAGCCATGTTTTAGATAATACTCTGAAGTGAAAACAAACCTAAATTAGAACTAAAGAGAGATGGTATTTGAAGTTAGATGATATTGCCTATCTCATATGAAGTTTTGATAATGTGAATCTTTTAAATTATCAACGTTAGGCTTTGAATGCATTATTCCACTGCTGTTATTCCTGAAAGTGTAAGTAATGGGTGAGGTCTCTTTCCCTCAGCAAGGCCGCTTTTTTAATTTGTGAGCTTTAAACGTCATTGAAGAAAAATCTCACTTTTTTGAACAAGCATAAAATTAGCTGTGAGATTAACAACAGCATTTAGTTTCAATTCATAAGAACGGGTTTTTTTGGAGTGAATTTTATTTTAATATTCTCTTTGTTTTTGTTTTCACACAGCAATGTTATGTACTGGACTGAACAGCACAATATTATACTGTGCAGAGAAGTAGTGTTTGAAAATCCCTACTTATACAAAAAGGGGTCTCCCCAGCGCAGTGAAACTTGGAAGAAAATTGTAGATGTTCCAAACAAATGTGCTTCTCCGCAATTTAATGTTGACCACAGAGCCATCCGGGACCACATCAATGTCTTGGTAAACAAGTACAAGAAAAAAATTAGAGCTGAAGAAAGAGCATCAGGAATATCCCCAGATGAGCCAAGTGAATTAGATGAGCTAATACAGCAAATTATTGCACTTGAAGAGAGTGCTCCCACAGATACCTGTAGTAAGGATAAAGCTGACCAAGCTAAAGCAGAAGATGTAAGAATGAAAGCTATGGAAAGGCTTTCCCAAACCAAAAAAAGGGTGTCAGAGGAAGCCGAAGAGGGTGAGGACAAACCAAAACGAACAAGAAGAAAAACTGGAGATGCCATGGAGTTTCTAAAGGAAAGAGCACAGCAGAGTGCAGAAATTAGAGAAAAGGAACTTGAGCTGGAAAAGGGAAGACAGGAACAACAACTTAAAGTCCAACAACAACAGGCTGATATGCTGAAGCTAATGCACCAGCAACAACTGCAAAATCAACAGCAACAGCAGCAGTTTCAGCAACAACAGCAACAGTTCCAGCAGCAACAAATGCTCATGATGCAGCAGGTCATGGGCGTCATGAGTAAAATGCTTAACAAGTAGATGTTAAATTTCTATTTCTAGATGTTTATATATTTAAGATTTACATTTTTACAAAATGTTGAACTCAGAGTATCATTTGCCACCCCTTTGTTTAGATCTGCTTGTTGATACATTCCCTGCAAATAACACACAACAACTGTTCAATCAGGATTTTATGCAAGATTTTATGTAAACTTAGGCATTGACAGGTGTTTTTCTTTTAAAGCATTTTAGCTAAAGTACTCGACTAGTGATGGTGGGTCAAGGCCAAAGTAGTCAGCAGTCGTATTGCGGTAAAGACATGTTAAAGCATTCCGCAAAAGTGCACAAACAATGTACATTTTTCCTACATGGCTAAGGCCAATTTTGAGATTCTTTTTGTAATCGAGAAACTTGAAATAATTTATAAGGTCTCCAAACAACCATTCCACACTTGTACGTACAGAACTCATAGATGCATTAAACTCTTCCATTTGTCTTGTTAACACCCCATTTCTGAAGGGGCACTGCAGATGAGTACGTAGAGGATATGCCGGATCCCCGTAGATACACATCTCCTGTCCAGCAGGGGAAAAGGCGAACTGTGCCAGGTCAACATAGAGGCCAGATGTGTCCAGCATTCTCGCATCATGCATTCGTCCCTCTGAACAAGAGCCAAAAAATTAATTTTTGAACTACAATCAGTCACACATTGGCTGGCTGACAAACTGTTACCTATATAGACCATTGATTAGCTTAGTAATAGTAGGCCAAAAACAACATAGGATTGGCTGGCTATTATTCTTACAGTCCAGGTACTTATGGCCTATAAGTCAGAATTTATGAACTATTTGTCTGTGGTGACGGGACAACCATTTCCTCTAATAACAATTGAAAGTGGGGGCTACTGAAAATACCTCTGATTTGAGAGACCAGGGATTGAAATTTAAGGGCGTGAACGCGCTTGTGGCCATTGTAAACAGCTCTCTGATTGACTCCTGGTTTTGATATGGGACGAACCGTTCCATCAACAAAACCGAAACAGTTTTCCAAGGCGGCACCTTTGTCATGAATTGCTTCAGAATAAGTTTGCAGTAGGTTAGGAGACATAATGAAATGATTCCATTCAGTAATCCTATGGCCATGAACATTATACATCCATTCAGTGACTTCATTGCTAATCATGCTGAGCTCGGGCACTGATCGACCAAAAGCAGAAATCATATCAGACAACCTACATGGATAGCTAAAGCGCTTTAGTATAACACAAAGTCCTTCTGTTGAATCACAAACGGTACCATTCGGACATGTGAAGGTATCAGGCATCTGTAAAACATCCACCAGCAATGAGATGTCACTCTTTTCAAATCTGAAGTCTGCCTTACACTCTGCGGGGTCCTTGTTTTCGAGGGAAAATTTTGCGTAATCCCAGTGGCGAAACGGAAGGTTTTGTGGAGTGAATTCTTCATACAGCAGGGCAAATTCTTCGTCATCTATTAGCTTTTCTTCCAGACTAAGGAACAAAGCTTCCTGTAAAGTCTTAAATGAGTTTTGAGTCATTCTTGTAGGGAAAGGTGAAAAGCGTTTTACTGTTTTCCAGACAATGACTAGTCTAAATGATCGCGTTCTTAATCTTAACTACATATTTCCCGTGCTTAGTACGCGGTGCTCGCCCCAGCCCCACTCTCGGTCCTCGCGTTTTCCAGACCACCGCGTTGTCGGTTCTTAAAGTCCCTACCAACGCAGCAAGACGCGACGGCGCGAACATTCTATGGCTTCTCGATTTTGATTGGCTGCTTAAATCGTACGACTGTTTGATTTTCACTTTTCATTGGTTTATTTCAGCGGGCTAAAATACATTTTAGCCCGCCAAATTCTCCATTTTAGCCCGAAAAATGCGCCACAATGCTCGACAAAGTGATAATAATATGTGATTATTTTGTAACCATGTTGGTCAAGAGAGCATTATTGTGTTAGTTCAGTTAGAAGGAACTCTAAAACACTCGGTCCTATTTTCAACCCTCATGACCGATACAATAAATTAATAACACTTTAATATCGACTAAAAGAAGTCTTGTTTTTTTTTTTTTCAATTTCATTTGTCACGCAGGCTGCAGCCACAAGAGGACAATATCTAGAAGAAGCAAAAAAGATGCACCGCCATCCATTTTTACTGTGGGAAAGGCATTACACCATGACTGTAAAAATACTAATAATTGGAGAGGAAGACGTCCTGCTAACTATCTTTGCCGGGTACCACCTTGCAGCTCAAACCTTGAACCTCGTCCGGCTCTGCCCTAAGCACTGATTTGTGATAGGACAGTACGCATCACTCCTAAGCAGTTAGATAGTACACACCATGGCTTGCACACTTGACCTTTCATTTTTACTTATTGTTAGAAGTCTAGCTGCTTATTCAGTGATTAAAAATGTGATTTCCTATATTTTTCAAATGCGTAATTTTTTTGCCTAATACTATAATAATACTGTAATATTACTTTTCTGTTAATGTTTTATTACCCCTATGGGAAGTGCAATTTTACACTTGACCAAGGTGTAAACCATTCACAGTTACACTGTTTGGTGTGTAAATGAACCCTCTGGTTGCGTGTCAAATTACACTATTGGACAATGTGTAATAATACACACAAAAAAAAGGCTGCCGGGGCTGGCAAAGCTACTACACTATCATTTGGTGTAATATTACTGTTCTATTAGTATTTTATTACACTTACAAGAACTGCAATTTTACACTTGACCAAAGTGCAAACCACTCACATTACACTGATTGGTGTGTAAACATAACCTCTAGTTGTATGTTAAATTACACTATTATAAAATGTGTAATAATACACAGAAAAAAAAGGCTGCCGGGGCTGGCAAAGATTTTACACTTTTTTTTTTGGAGTAATGTTACACTTTAATTTTAAGTGTGCATGCGGAATGGAGTTACCTTCACTGTAGTTTGTTCTTAGCTTGCGAAGTGACAGGTCTGCGTAGCGATTGATGATAAGGCTTGCCAAAACTAAAACTATGCAATATTAAAGCGAGGGTCCTTGTAGTAGTGGTCACTGTTATTTCTTGCACCAATCCAATCAGAATTGAGAAAGCTGTACGGGACATTGGGGAAAAGCCCTTCAAGTGGTATTCCAATAGGGGTCGTTGGACTGCTGCATTTCATAATCTAGGGGTGTACAATTAAATCCACGATTAATGCAATGACACTGTCATAGGCAATAGAATGTTATCTTCGGATAGACATATGTCCAGAAAGTGTAGAATTTTGTTTAATTTGTTGTTCTTGCTATTTTTGCCATATTTGTTGCTCAATCTTTTGTAACATAGCAAGAAAAGTTCTTGTTACCTTTGGGATTCTACCAAATTTGCGGACTTCACGAAGCCCTTCATGAACTTTTCCACTTTTGCGATTTTTCATATAGCAAGAAAAATTCTTGTTACTTTATTTGCGAAATTTGCTATTTCTTCTATACTTTTTTGATATCAGTTGTCTTTACATCTTTTTTGCTAAAATTGCGAAAAAAAACTTGTTAGCAAACTTTTGCTAACAAGATCGATCCTGGACATAGGTGATCTCTTGGAAGTCTAATTCTAATTTACCGACGAGCGCGTACCTTACATTCATAGGAGAGTCACGTACCCGAGGCAGCGTGGACCCATTGTTTGTTGTCAATTGAGTTATTTTTGAAAAAAAAAAAGGTCAATGTGTGGACCAAAAAAATCTGTCTGGAAATGGTCGCTTTCCAAACGCTATCAAGAGGTGTGGGGAGCGGTACATTCACTGTATTGAAGACATCGTACCGCGTCATGCCTGGGGGGTTGGGAGGGTGGGTCGGCTCGCTGAGATCGATTATCGTCAACTAGACATGCATTCAATGTGCTCGCTTACGGGCGGTTCGACTGTTGCCAGTTATGTAAAATATGTTAAAAAAGCATAATGGACGTTAGATAATAAAAAAAATAGTTTTAAAAATGTATATCCATTCTGTTATATTATCAGCAAAATCATGTTTTACACTGATGTGTCATATCTGCTACATACCGTAAAAGTTAACTACACATGTTGACGGTAAAATATAAAATTACGTAATCAGTTCTTATAACAAACTATGCTCTCTATACTTATGAAAATATATTGCAAAAATAAAAAACGTTTTAGACGCTACGACTCAGAGCACTTTTCAGTTAACGCCTATCTGTTTCCTTGAACAAGTTCGTTTTGTAATAGGTTCAAAAATGCCCAGCACTCGACCAATCAGAAAAAAGTGGATACCATTCGTTCCTTCGTTCATATTTTCCCGCGTATGACTGAGCAGCAGCTATGTATTGTATTTCCGGGTCTCATTTCTTCAATAAATTGTCCGCGTCAATTGTGATTACCCGGAGTAACTATTTGCATTTCGTTTTACAACACTTCATTAAAACTAATTTTCTTTGAAAAGCGTAATTTTTAAAACTATGAATGCTTTATCAGACACTTCACACATAAATAAAAACCGATCTATCTACAGTTGTACGTAAATCCAAAAAATATCTTAAACAAACATTACACAATTCTTTGATGTATACAAATGCTTAACTACTTTGTAAGTACTATCTATACTTTAATCATTGTAACAAATTTAATTTCTATGTAAATTGTGTTCTTATTTGAGAAATATTTACTGTATTACAATACGGAACTTTTTTTCATAACTACAAATACCTAACTAATATACAAATTTAATTCTCAACTTCAGTACCTAAAGACTATTAAGAGTTCCCCCCCCCCCTCCCCCCCCTCCTCCCCCCCCAAAAGCGTAACTTTTATTTTAAATTTCTGGGTATTGCAGTCGCCCCAAGAGAAATTGGAGACAATGCTTGTGTAAATTTTAGGGGTCAAACAAGGTGTATTATGGGAGATGTGCAAATGGCGAATAGACCAAAAAATAGACCAGTTTTCATTTGTGTTCCTAAAAATAAGTCACGACTACGTCACTGCTCCGGTCCGACCGTTAGGGGACTAATGCGAATGGTGGAACAAAATGGCGGCAGATTACAAGGACTTAAAAAATCATTAAAAAAATCGGGTTTCGTCGGAATCAACAAATGTCTTAGGGGAACATCACTCCTTGATGTGTAAATTCGGATGAGAGAATAAAAAATTCATTACGGGCACTTTAACTTCAATTATCTTTACACTAAAAATACCTCAATCAACAACTACTCTGTAAACTGTATTCTTAACAACAAATACTTTAAGTAACATGTAAATTGTATTTTAAACCATAAATATCAGGTACAGTGTAGATCCGTAGAGAACCTGAAAAAACAGCCAACATTTCGCGACGCCACCACTGGTTTCCCCGCGAAATGACGTCTGAGGAACCATCGAAGAAACTCCACACTGATGATGTCACCACCCATTTCCGAGCAGTGCTTCTGATGGGTTGAAGCGAATTTCCCTCGCGGCACGACCAATCAGAATTATTACCCAGATCTGGGTAGTGAAACGTCAGCAGTATGACATTGGACAGCTTAAGCAGCAACGTTTTTGAGCAACGCACGTCAACCGGAAGTGAGCGTTTTTTCTCTTTAAATGCCTTAACGCCACCATATTTGTATGGCTAAGTGGCTTTACTCTTACAGAGACGATTTGCCCAAAGGTTTGTTCAAAATCACGGCCGAAGAGTGCAAAAAGTCCACTTCCGGTTGACGTGCGTATTACTGCGCTCGTTCCTCAGTTGTCATTTCGCGAGGAAACTAGTAGTGGCGTAGCAAATTCCTCTGTTTTCTCAGACTTGTCTGCACAGGGAAAATATGCGGCTGGTATAACAAGTATTAATCAAGCTATTCCGAACTTATGAAGTAATGGGAACCTTACAAAGCTACGACGACAGCGACGGGGCAAAGATTAAACAGCTACTATGTATGCATCTGCATAAGCTTTTCTGTCAATTTCTTTGAGGTCCCTACACAACTACGTCGTGAAATGGCCAAATTTAAAGTTTTCTTGAGAACGTGAACGACAAGACGACCAATTTAATTTTATTGTATCTTATTAAAACACTGAACTAGTTGGAGTAATCCGAAAATTTTAAAAGCTGGACGCGAAGTTTTCCAGTGACGTTTACACTGGTGTCGCCGGACTCACATCGCAAGGTCCCTACTGTAATAAGTGTTGCTTTAACCATTTTTGGTTGATACCTTGACCATACTGTATCTGTCATAAGTTGTTATAAAGTAATACGGTGATGGAAGCGTCATAATGTTAGCGTGTACCGAGTTCTCTGCCTTGAAATTCCAACTGCTATGTCGTTCTTCCATAACTATTGTCAGCAGTCACCATTAAGAATTGTTATTTAACTGCTCCAGCTTCTCAATAATCTCTTCCATGCTGGGTCTCATTTCAGGATCTTCTTCAATACACCACAATATCAGATCTCCAAACTTCTTGTTAGGTACCAGTCTCGCTTGTTCCTCCCGCTTTTCAGGTTCTGGCAGTTCCCCGGTGCACATTTCACAGAAGAGAATTCCAAAACTGTAAACATCAATCTAAGACAACAAAACAAATTACCTGAATTAAAGTCCATCTTCGTTTTTACTTGCTACCTGTTCCTATTACGCTACAAAAGGTCATGAAACGTTCATATGCCCAATCTCTCTGTTGAGGGTGGGAACCTAACAACAGAGACATTAACATCGAGGTTTGGCTATCTTACCGCAAACAGGGCAAGCCGCGGTTAGCGGTTTCACGTTAGCCGTCTACTCATATTTCTGTCTTAAGATTAGCGGGTGGTAGCTGGCGGCTGCAATGTTCGTTTTCTTTATTTGATTAATTCATGGACTGCAATTTTAGCTGAGAGATCGTCTCCAAAATTACGTTCAGATGAAAAAGAATTCGATAATTAATGAGCAAAAGAGTTCTAAAATGTAGTATACCTCTCAAACGTGGGATTGTGATGCGTTAGGGTGCAAAAAAGCTTGTGGTAAATCCCCTAGAGTGTGGTCCAGCCGTACAAACGACAACCTCAATCGCCAACCTGACGGCAAGGTACTAGTCACATGATTTCGACGTTCGCAGTTAGCGGGAACAACCGAAAAACCTCAATCTTAAGATCTCTTATAGTCACGTTTACGGCAAACGGAAAGCACGAAATGTAACACCAACACGTAACCAAGCTTTCAATTTACTTGTCTTCTGTTGTTCATTTCTTCTACACAAAAATTAGTAGTTTCACATTAAGTTTATCTATAAAAATTGTTTTGGACTATTTTTGTCTGCTTGTTTTCTATTTTGAGAAATTCGCAACTTGAATCTTACGTCTGCTTTTGCCATATGCTTTCACCCTAAATCTCTCTAATGTAGGCCAGTTGATGGCCTTGAAATATGCTTTACCATAGCCAATACTTCACCACGAACAGTTACAGTGAAGTTTATTTTGCCTGAAGGATCCGTTATAGAGGCAAAAGCTGCTAAATTACAATATCGGGATCCTGAAAAGGTATTATATCTCGTTTTTGCTTGGATAACTAAAATAACGAATAAACACTGCATTAAATAATTTCACAGAAAAATAGGACGCAAAAAATAATGGAAGCAAAACAAAATGTACATTTTCACAACCCTCCCGAAATAGCTCCTTAAAATTAAAAAGTCTGGCGTCAGTGGTGACAGCAGTATGAAAGACAACATTCCTTTACAGCTATAATAACTACATGAGAGGTTGGAATAGATATTAGTGTTGTTCATATTGAGACAATTGCTCAATCTACACTGGATTTAAGGAAAGTCATTAACCTTTACTTTACAAACTGATTCCATATAATAGACTTACCTTCACAGTTTGCTTGAAAGGACAACCTATTTCAGGCGCGGCGTAAATCATAGCTCCAGGAGCAACTGTCATAGTTTCTTGAAGAAATTTAGCAGTTCCATAATCCCCCAGTTTGCCTCTCCACTGATTATTCTGTTTCCACAGCAAAACATTCGCGCTACTCACATCACGATGTACAATTGGTTCAGGTTTTCGTTGATGAAGGTAGTTTAGGGCTCGAGCAACATCCAAAGATATAAAAATGATATCAGTCTCGGTGAGGTGATGATTCTTTTGCTTCCGCTTTTGTAGCAAGTTTTGTAAACTTGTCTCCATGATTTCAGTAACAAACAAGGGACTCTCGTCTTCGGTAGCCCCGATGAACTGTAACAAACATGGATGACGGCATCTTGAGGCTATATCCATTTCCCGTTGAAACAAACGGCGCTGTCGCGGATTAAGAGTTGGCAGATGAAGTTGTTTTATAGCCACCACACACCCACAATATCTACCTTTCACAACTCGTCCAAACGACCCCACCCCCAGACGTTCATCACTTAACTGAACTTCATCTCGGCAAAGGACCCAGTCACGTGCCTTTAACTGACTTTCATATTCAGTTAATTTTTCTGTAGCTGTGGAAAGATCTTTTTCGAGTACAACGTTGTCTTGTTCACAATCTCTTAACTCTTTTCGTAAGTCGGTCAGTTCTTGCACCTTCACATTTAACTGTTCTTGGAATTGAGCGCTTTCTCTCTTTTTATCATCTTCTAAAGTGATCAACTGTTTTTGTAAACGCTGTTTTTGCTCATTTTCCACTCTCAGTTGCTTTTGTGTCATCCTCAGTAGCTCATCTTTCTCCTCAACTTGCTTGTCTTTTTCGTGCAGTTGCTTCTCGTTTGTTTTAAGGTGCTCCTCTTTCACTCTCAGTTTCTCTTCTATCACTCTCAATTGCTCATCTCTCTCTTGCAGTTGCTCATCGTTTACTTTAAGTTGCTCATCTTTCGCTCTCACTTGCTTATCTTTCTCCATCACTAGCTTATCTTTTTCTCGCAGTTGCTTCTCGTTTATTTTAAGCTGCTCATCTTTCACTCTCAGTTGTTCCTTTGTCCATCTCAGTTGATCTTCAGTTCTTCTTTGTTTACCATATGTGTCTATCACTGAAAAAAATAAAGACAATAATGATGATAACAATTAAATAAAATTATAAATCGTTAATTCGTATAAATCCCTCGAGACCACAGCCCTCGGGAATGAACATGGAAGAATATCTAAGCCCCAAGGATTGGTAGATCTCTTAAATATTCACCTACCCAGATACAGTGAAACCCGCGTTTAAGAACCTGGTGGGTTTAGAAAATCCTGGAGGAAATTTGCCACTTTAATACCCAAAAATACAAGAACATGTTCAGCCAAGTAAGATCATACAGGTTCTTATATGTGGTTACAGGTAAATTATGATAAATATTTTAACCAAGGAGTTTGACTTTGAGATTTCAAATTTAGATTACAAATAAATAAATTATAAAATGACTAAGTTAGTTTGCGCGTTCTGATTGGCCGAGAGGAGCGTTTTCATGAGAGTATGTAAACGCAGTTGTGACGTCAAAGTGTTTTGCTTTTCGCGCACTAATCATGCAAGCACGAATTTGAAAAGGGGCTTGAGTTGAAAACTCGAGAAGTTTACTTTACCCATTTCCTCGTCGGCTGAAACTTAGAAAATCTTTAGAAACTTGCTCTGTCAAATTTTTCGCTTAAGCTGACAATTTAAGCGAGAAAAATCAGTTTTTTGGAAAGTATCTTTTCTGCAAAACAAGAACTGATTTCGCGTACAAATCGTCGTGTACAACATTCGCGACTGATAAGAATAATATAATATTTCTCTTTTAATCAGAGCCTTAAACAATTAGCTTTGCTTTTCTTCTCGGGGAAATTAATTTAAAAAAGCAATAGAAAACTTTTTTTCCTGTTTTTGCATAGACTGATATAAACACTCGGGGGGTTGGGAGACCCTTATGCAAACCCTCGACTTTGTCTCGGGTTTGCATAACTGTCTCGAATTCTCCCACACCCTCTCGTGTTTATATCAGGCAATGCAATCAAGGAAAAGGTGTTCTTTTGCTTAAAACGTACTTGAGTTATCAACGTCATTTATTTACTTTGTTTTTGTTGTTTTAATAATACAACTCTTGTTATAGAAATAACACTACATATAAATCTACCCGTGATCAGTTTTGTTAGGCTTGTCAGTGCAGTTGTGAATAAATACTTTAAAAAAAAGTTTATGCATTTTTCTGATAGACAACAACTATTTCTCTCAATCTCTCAACAACTGTTTCTATTGATCTCGTAATTGTCCTCTCATTTATCGAAAGCAGCCTTCGCCTGTTAGTCTTTCAGGCAGGCGTTTTTTGGGAAGTCCTATTTCCTCCCTCTCCTAAAAACGCTTGCGTAGGGGCTACGCGCTTCTAAGATTGTACCGTAGCGTTCCGGGAAGCAGGGCTATAGACCAAATGCATGTAGTGTCCTGGTAGCGTGGACTCTTGGTGGCTTATGGCCACCATCACCATTGTGTATGCACACACGCAGTGTTAAACAAGTCGATCTCGTCGCAATGAAATAAGCGTTATACGATCCCTTATTCAGGTGGAACCAGTCAATATACAATGAAGTGTGCCAACAAAATAAAGGCTGCGTCAACTATATAGACATTGCACAACAGGACTTACCAAGGAAAGTATCAGGAATTTGAAGTATTGATTGGAAACACTTGTATCACCATTTAGCAAATAAGAATATACACAAGCATCATACTGTTAGTTACACAATCCTTATAAATCAGTTTCCTTAAAGTCAGTAAATTAAAGCTATCTGTATTTCTATGTGTTCGGGACCCATCACAGCTTTTATATGCAAGGTAACGCTACACTTACAACTACTGTACTCACTTCAAAGAAAGAGTGACGTAACACGTTTATAGCATGATGATTACCCCTCGGAGACGAAGATACGTATGAAAGTGAACAGTATATGAAATTTCATATAAATACAAAGAAGTATATGAAAAGAATAAGATATGTAAAGGCTGCTTTTACTATATAGAGATTACGTACCAGGACATGCCAAAGAAAGCGGTTAGGAACTTGCTTACACATGTATCACCATTTAGCAAAGAGAGAGGACGTAAAACAAACAGCATAGCATAAAATACTGTTTCTTACAAAATTGTTCTAAATCGGTGCCCTTAGAAGTCAGCTAACATTTCTGTATTTCCATAACACTCAACACTTAACTGACAGAGCATGTAACACATTTAACGTGAACTACACTGACGTTTGACTAAAAGCGTACGAAGGTACAGTAAACTGTAGTACTGTACTTTCCGATATGACATGAAATAAACCTCAAAGAAATCAGTACACGATTCCAACCAACAGTACCAAAGTTCGCATGTTAATATCTATACAATATTATTCCCTTTGTTTACAGGTTTACTAAAGTGCATACGTAAGGCTAACACAAACTTACATGGGTTAAAGAACATTACAAATCACTCGCGTCACACATGTCTATCTACCAGTTTTTAATACGAAGATGAAAATCGGAAGAAATTTCGGCAGCACACTTTCATCGCTGAAGGTGGGGCGGGGGAGGGAGCCAGGAGGGGAAAACCGAGTGCAGTTTCAGTCGAGTGTAAACGTTTGAGTAGCGTGTGTTAAATGACGTTGTAAATGCAAATTTGTCTCAACACTATCCACCATGATTGCAGGATCAGCCGTAACACGCGTCTTAAATACTGCTAAGATTGCTAATGATAAAAGAGTACTATATAGGGAATAACCGAGACACTGATGGTAAGGCTACTAAGCCATTTACTATGTTCATAAATGACACACGTCCTACATACTGCTAGGATGGCAATGATGAAAGAGTACTGTATAATGATACGGAGACACTGATGGTAAGGCTACCAAGCCATTTACTAGGTTCATATGTGACACACGTCCTACATACTGCTAGGATCAGCAATGATGAAAGAGAACTGTATAATGATACAGAGGCACTGATGGTAAGGCTACTAAGCAATTTACTAGTTTCATATGTGACACACGTCCTACATACTGCTTGGATCAGCAATGATGAAAGAGTACTGTATAATGATACAGAGACACTGATGGTAAGGCTACTAAGCAATTTACTAGTTTCATATGTGACACACGTCCTACATACTGCTAGGATCAGCAATGATGAAAGAGAACTGTATAATGATACAGAGGCACTGATGGTAAGGCTACTAAGCAATTTACTAGTTTCATATGTGACACACGTCCTACATACTGCTAGGATCAGCAATGATGAAAGAGAACTGTATAATGATACAGAGGCACTGATGGTAAGGCTACTAAGCAATTTACTAGTTTCATATGTGACACACGTCCTACATACTGCTAGGATCAGCAATGATGAAAGAGAACTGTATAATGATACAGAGGCACTGATGGTAAGGCTACTAAGCAATTTACTAGTTTCATATGTGACACACGTCCTACATACTGCTAGGATCAGCAATGATGAAAGAGTACTGTATAATGATACAGAGACACTGATGGTAAGGCTACTAAGCAATTTACTAGTTTCATATGTGACACACGTCCTACATACTGCTTGGATCAGCAATGCATGACAGAGTACTGTATAATGATACAGAGACAATAACTGTAAGGGCCAATATACAGAGGTATTTACTAGTTTCATATGTGACACACGTCCTACATACTGGTAGGATCAGTGATGATGAAAGAGTACTGCATGTACAATGATATAAAGATACTTATCAAGACATTTTTAAGGCTACTAAAAATGCTACTGTCCTTTCTGTGTTGTTTCTCCAAACAAGTTCACACCATCAAGTACCAAACATTACATTGCTCCCAGAGCTGCATTTGATCTTCGCAAACGATGGGATTTAAAGAGCTTCTTGACAACAATGGACTTGTTTTGAAATTCAAAACGTAGAGAATATAGTGATTAACGTTGAACAATGAGTAAAAAATTCTCAGTTTCTTACGTCTAAATATAAATATCGCGCAAAGGTAAAAAAAAGTAGTGTAGATGGACCAAACCACTTGGAAGTCAATAAATTGTTACGCGGAGAAATTTTGAATTTTGTACAAAATAAAACGTACGCCAAACGGGCAGAATACACACACGCAACCTATCAAAAGAAGATGAAATTAACGTTCAGAATTACTTGCAGCCATCGTCTCTCTCGGTATTGCTTGTTTGTTAACTGACATTTCTCAAAAATAGTTCCTCCCTTGAGCGAGCCCTCATTTTTACTGGCACAAATGTATTTTAGACTTCAGCTTTAGGAAACTTGTGCTCCTACGGATACTGATAGCATGCTGAAGAAATCATACAAGACACATTGATAGAGTCGATTCGACAAAAAGCATTTTGACAGACGATCAATTTTCTAATTTCTACAAACATTATTCAAGATTATCAGGTAATTACCGACTGAAGTCAGCCATAACATTCACATCAGCAAAGAGTATTGGGAGTCAATCGTCTCCGATGATGATTGTCCTCTCAGAGTTGTTAGCTGTGACAGACCCGACAGAGCGACAGCGGCGATAGCAATATACACATATGACGTTTATCTAGACTGTTGAGCAAAGTCTCCTTTCGTTTGCCTTTTGATAATTCTTCCGTCGCTTCCCTTTAATTGCGGCAATTGACTCCTTCACGGGACGAAGCCACTTGGAATGATCTAAAGCTTACTCTTTTGATGATGTGTACTTCAGACTTTTTCATAGGTCATTTTGAACACATTTTTTAAACGTAGTTACTGGCCGTCATGTGGTCTCATTCCCGACACAGACTAGCATAAAATACTGCTATTGGACGTCTTGAATTGTTGACTCAGTTAAAATGTCCTGCCCAGCGACGCTCAGAAAAGATTATGAGGCGATATGAGTTTCCATGGTAACAGGGTCACCTCTCCTGAGCAGTTCTACATCAGGTATTGCGTCCAGCCATCAAAGCCGAGAATTTAGTAGATGGTGTAATAGTGGACTTGTCAGCTTCTTGACGAGCATTCAGTTCCATTGAGTAGGGACAGGAGTATAGCCCCATTGTACATTTCTAATTTTGGTAGTAGCGCACCAAATGCGTTTGTGGCCGCTTGGATTTCTCTTTTTTCTTCTAGGTCAGAGGAGTTGGTGTCGGTCACAGTGGTACTATGATAAGAAAAGGGGTCTGGACTCTTCAGACTCTTTCATCAGCGTGTGTTTAAACACTAATCGGCTTTAGTAAGCAACTGGTTCGCTCACACAGATCATAATTTTGGTAATTAGTAACAAATACTTCACTTTTTTTGTTCGAGAGATCCGACATCTCTTCTTAGCTATGATTTAATGTATTCTAGGATAGGATTAAGAGTTTTTCAGATGGAAGCGCCTTTATAACAAAAATTCTCTGACTTTTATCTTTCGACATCTAATTCGTACGCTTGCGTTAAAAGAAGTAAAAACGTAAAGGCGCACACGAGCCAAAGGAGAATTACTTCTCTCCCCTCGACAGCGGTTCGTGAGTTTCGCGCTAATTTTCCGGCCTGCCATAGGTGCTTGCAGCATCCTTGCTTCGCGAGTTGCTTCGCAGTCATTCAAAAAGAAAATTTGTCGAGTCCATAAAGGAGTGTTTTTCTCACGGAAAATTTAACACTGAATAGTCGGATAACTGGAATCGCTTTGTATATTTCACTGCCCCTGAAGGGAACGGTAAATAGCTTGTAAAACAAGAGGAGAAAGGGAGGAAAAAAACACAAGCAAGCTTGATTTGTACTTTCAATTAATAGGAGCTATTTTTCTGCTAAGCTAATTCAAACCGGCCACTTAACTCAAATTCATTTATTTTCCGCAGGCAATTGTTTTTTTTTTCCCAAAACAAAGCGGTAGACTAATAGTCTACCGTATTTATTCGATTAACCGCCCTGGGCGCTTATTAAATTTTTGGACCTTGGGAGTGGGCGCTTATTCGAGGCTGGGCGCTTATTAAATTTTCACCATTTTCAGCAAGTGTAGTATGTTTATTTTGCAACAATACCATAAATGGTAATAATAAAACGCGAAGATGTAACACAGCAAGGTCTCTGTAAAATACTCTGAAGAAAACTCCCTCTTCGGGCAAGTCTCTTATTAGTACTTATTTAGTGTTTTTTGGGTTGGAGGAACCAGAAAGGTCCCTCAGACTTATTTGAGTTTGAGTTTGAGGGGGAGGGAGGCCAGGTGGGGGTGGGAGCTTATTTGAGGCTGGGCGCTTATTAAATTTTTGGTGCCTTCAGGATGGGCGCTTATTCGAGGTGGGGGCTAATTCGAGGTTGGGCGCTTATTGGAATAAATACGGTAATCCTATATTACCTCAGGCGCGGATCCACACCGGGTTTCCACAGATTTTACATGATAAATATATTTTCTAATATTAATAAAAGAACTTTCCAAGTTGAAATCTGGTAAATGGTTTGGAGTCGCCTTGCTTGCTTGTTCATAGCTACTACAATATGGAAATTGACCTTGATAAAATAATCCACCGATTTGGAAAGGCTTCATCCGCGCGTGGAGAATGGAACTGGCCAATATCCTGTCTGAATGACTCACAAACCCAGGAAAGGGAAGTTTAGGGAGTTAAAATTCAAAAAAACGTAAGCACGAATTTGTTTTTGTATCTCACTCGTTCATTAATTTCTGATACGTCAACAACTCGTGTGTTAATACCATGCGCGCGTACTTTCCATTCTATATTTCTTTTAGTTAATCTAGTTTTCAGCCTTGTGCGAGCTAGTATTCTTTTTCAAGAGATGTTTCCTCTTTGTTTTACCCGCTATTTGATTTTCTATATTTAAAAAGTTCTCAGCTTGCGAAGCTGTTAGGTTTGGTGGTAGACGCGAGTTCCAACCCTCTGGTAACTGATCTGATTTTTGTCCCCCCCTTTTTTTTTATTATTTTCCCATGACTTTTAAGTATTTATCAATACAAAGAACAATTTCTCGGACTAATAGTTAGTTGGGGAGGTACGAAGTGACGAGGTTTAATTTATGGCGCAAAATGTAACCTTAACGCGAAATGTAACAACATATGTGAAGCACAATGTAACATTAACTCGTAATGCAAAAACTTTAAAAGCAAAATGCAATAACGTTTTACCGCGAAATGAAGCAAGTTTTAAGCGCAAATTGTAACAACTTTTTATTAAAGGGAGATGTGACATTGTTGAATGTAACAACTAAATTCTTCAACTACTTAAAAAGAAGTCTAGTGAGGAATGTTATAGCTTTCTTTCTCACATGTCAAAATGTCAATTGCGATTTCTTACACTAAATATACCATTTATATAATTATAGACAACGTCAAGAGATCATAATAGGACAACTGTCCTATTATGGCTTTTGACAACGTCTAAAAAAAATTACCACTGGAAGTGTCTAAGAAAAACTCCTTCTGTTGCATTCTTTGTTGCAAGGCACATAAGGGGTGTCTAAAAACAGAAATTTATGTCCTTTTACACAGACTGAAAAAATGCATCGTAAATCTATATCCTACGATGCAGAACTTAAAACCTAGATAAAAATTAGATATAAACCGGGACTATATACCGGCGTTGGTGACACTTGCGGGCTTTATTTTTACTCGGATTCCTTTGTTCTTTTCGTGGGGAATATATTACATAACCTCCGAATCAACTGTCTGAAAAGCTGTGTGCGGCTTTGATTGTTTGAAGGGAAGAGCGGGCCTAATGAACAGCTAATTAAAATGCGAGGGGATTATGTATTAATATGCAAGGGGATAAGTCACTTATTCCCTTGCATATTAATACATAATCCCCTCGCATTTCAATTAGCTTTTCATAAAGAAAAAATTCACAAATGTTTCTTAGAAATATTAAACACTAAAATTAAACTGAGCTGCGTTTCTTTTGCGCCACATTCGCGGATTTTCTTAGTTGTTGGTTCATTGATTTCCACAGCCAGAACGACAGTTCGAAATTGAACAGCGTCTTTAAAATTCTACGGTTCCACGAAAGTGTCGCTGTTATGATAAGGTGTTCCGTTCTTTAACCAGTCATCACAAACTCGTGTACTCCATGAAGACAAGTAGTTGACCTCTTTGTGTTTTGTGGTATTCTTGCTTCATTCCTCGACTGATCATGAATTTCCTTGTCAGCTACAGTAGTGACCCTCGCCCGGAATCTTCTTTGTCTGTAAACATGCAGGTCGGTCGATCCTCGGTGCGAAAATTGAAATTGTCAACTGCTTCCTCGTTTTCTGCACCCGCAAATGAAGCTGCTTTAGTTTGAGTAATAAACGGCTTTACTTCTGGCTCTGAATCGCTCGACACTGCTAGGCCCTTTAGGCTGTTTCTAGCATTCACCGCACGGAACCACTAACTTGAAATGCGACTTTGAAAAACTAACATAATTAAAAAGCCGAGAAACCTGTGAATACCACCAGTGCCAGCATGGAGTGTTAAAAAACCAAAGAAAGATGAACAATAGAGGCATTTTTCGTCAATGTATTTTTGCATCCCTTGAGGAATCCTCGCCAATGTAAAAAGCCGTTTATCGGCCTTCAGCTCGTGGTTATGTGATTTATTCACCAGGGGAATAAATCACATAACCCCCCGCTTCAGGCCGATAACCCTTACATAACATCCAAACTCTGGTCGATTCCGGGCCGTGGTTTCTTCGAAAAAAAAATGTAAGGCATTTAAAAACCAGGCAGCAGTTGTTCGATCGATGGATAGCACTATCCACTGGCTAAATCTCTTTCTCTTCTCTCTATCTGGTAGAAGGAATCTCCCGCTTCCACGGAACACCTAGGAGTTGTTAAGAACTCGTTGAAACGTGTCCGTGCGTTCCAGATCGAATTGGAATTTGGAAGTGTTGGTTTTAAAGGAGAGTGGAGACCCGAAGTACCCGGAGAAAAACCTCTCGGAGCAAGGGAGAGAACCAACAACAAACTGAACCCCATCGTCGACACCAGGATTCCAACCCGGGCCACACTGCTGGGACGTGAGCGTGAGATACGCCTTTTGAAAGAACGGGATGACGGTGTAAAAAATACATGTGGCTCTTCCCATATCCATTTCTTATGGTTATTTTTACTGGTCGATGAATTACCCAACGAACGTGTAGAGAGAAACAGCCAAATATTTTACAATTTAATAATTCTTGCCATCATAAGACTTTGATATGGTGGATCTCAGGCTGACTCCTTCCCAGCCGTCTTTCAGTCTCCTGTTAATTTTTAAACGAGAGAAGCGCGGGGGAGATGCCGTAATATGAGAAAACTTTAGCATCAGGTTTTTCAGTTCGCAGTTACAAGTTTGCAGTTTCACGTTGCCGGGATTTCAAATTTTAGCAAAGCGTTCATTGTTTAGTGTCGTCATGTTGTTTTTCGTAAATTCGAAGTGCTTCGCTTTTTTCGCCCAAAAACATAAATAATTCATTGCTTCGAGATCAAAAATCTAAGTAGCACATCACAGGTAGATATAGAAAGCTGATTCGTGCCTTTAAACGTGAGGCTGTACAATTTTTAGAGGCAAAAAAACCCTTGCCGTAAGTCACTTATCGCTGAAAGCCCTTCCTGCCGTTCAAACGTGAACTCCAAACGGCAAACGTGACAGTAAGACCGTGGTCACATGACATTCCCAGGTTTGCGGTTTCCCATGAAAAACCTGATGCTAAAGGTTTCTATTCTCTCGTGACCGCTTACAAATGATAAGAGAAGACTGAGGACGAGTCAGGGTCTCAGGAGAAATTTTGTATTACAGACTAATGTCTGTCTCTTAGCTTTCATAGTATTAAGTATTATCTGATTTGTTGACTCCACATCCAGCCCGACATCATATTCTGCGGGCGTTTTTGTTTTTAAGTAGATAAATGTTGTTACTGTAGTCTACCCCTCTTGACACGCGTGTCTGTAAAACGCGGACCGGATACCTGCGGATGCAGATGCGGATGGGAAAAGTGCGGATAGAAAAATGCAGAACGAAAAAATTGCAGTCAATAGTATTTTGGATATATAAATTTCACTAAAGCATGTGTTTTTTCGTTTATGGTTCTGTTGTATTTAAATCCCGATTATAAATAATAGTTTGATATCTATCATCGGAGAGAAAACACGTATATAAAGTTCTTGGGACGACTTTTTATTCTTGAAAAAAAAACAAACAAACAAGAAAAGGGTGAACTGCGCGAAAAAAATCGGCGTGCGTTGCTTCGCTTATTTCGCGTTCGCCTCGTAAATCGCCCTGTTTCCCAAAAAAGGAGCCTGGTATTGAAAAGGCTCTTCATGTAACGCTGGCACACTCTGCCTGGACTCTGGTCAACTCTGCCATGGAAGACAGTTCAGAGCGTGACTCTAAAATGCCCGTTTTTGAGATCAAAAGGTAGGTTACTGTTACACTAATTGTTTTCTTTTTCATTTTCGGGTGTTCCCTAATTTCCTGAGCAAACTGGGTCCTTTTAAATCTGCGATTTGTTTTTGACGACTTTAAAGGAGAGAGGCTACCACATGCTCAACGCAAGAGAGAGATGGGACGTAAAAGATATGTTTCTTAACTTGATATCACAAATCCTCAGTATTTTTCTTCTGGTTTTGTGTGAATCGGTCTTGTTTAATGAGGGTTTTTCTATAGAGATTTTTTTCAAGCAATATGCCGCACCCTCAACAGAAGCGTTTGTCTGGCCTTCGTTCCATTTCCACAATTTTACGCAAAGGTTCTTTCAATGAAACCGCCACCTGGTTAGCTCAGTCGGCATAGCGCCGGTCTGCTGGGCGGGAGGTCGCGGGTTCAAACCCCAGCCGGACCAACACTCAGGGTCTTTAAATAACTGAGAAGAAAGTGCTGCCTTTATAATGACATCTTCAAACGGTTACACTTTCTAGTCTTCTCGGATAAGGACAAAAAACCGTAGGTCCCTCTCACAGTACTGTCACTTATCTGGTTCTTGCAGGACGTAAAGGAACCCACACCACTGTTCGAAAAGAGTAGGGGACGTTATAGACCCTAGTGGTGTGGCCAACCTTTCCTGGGCCGGGTGGGTTAACTGTAACGAGAGATGTTAATATAGCGATAACCTCACGATCCTCCTTCAGATGTCGTAATGGCTACCTGTAAACAGTGTATGAATGTATGTAACGAATAAAAAGGAGTGATCTGGTGTAGACATTGTTAAAATCTTTATAAAGGCTTGATAAGAGCAATTTCATGTTTGGTTGCTGCGTCCCAGATAGACGAGAGCGGTTCAAATAAACCGAATATTGTCTGTCACGTTTTTAATGACGAGTTTTCGGTTGCTCGATACAGACGTTCAAACTATTCATTAAAGGGACACAGTCAGCTATGGGAACGCGCTGACCTGGACACTACTTTTGCCAGTTTGAAAAGCGTTTACCTCAACCCGAAATCAAATGTACGCGTCGGATACATCTAGAAATCCGTTTCAATCTTGCCTAGTGTTTCATTCGATCCTCAATCTTTTACAGAAAACCTCCTTTTGAGCAAATGTTAACTCATCCTATAACGTTATTTTATCATATTTGGTTAAAAACAGTATCCAAAGGAACATGAACAGAACAGGTGAGAAACGCGCAAGCGCTGGGCGGGAGAAATCGCTTTCGTTTGCCAAAAATAATAACAAAAGAAATGAATCAATAACATTGGCGAGCAAATAATCGTTACATATATTTGGCAAATCGATGGAAAAGGTTACATATATTTGGAAAATCAGGCTTCCTTCGACAATGATTTATATAGACTACGTGTCATTTCTCACGTCCACTAATGATCGAATTCAGAAGTATTCGTCGATGTCAATGGCTTTCCCTGGACAAATCCATCGGTGAATTCTGTATTTTAATAGTATATATAAAAAAATGAGTGGTCTCCTATGGCTTAGGGTCTATAATCACGATTTCGGCTTGTAACTAGTTCAACTTCACAAGGTTTGTTTAGATATTCCGGATGCGCTTCTAAATATCTGTTTCACGCGCGTATCTTGTGACATGCAAAACAGCCAAGCCGGCTAAGAAAAGGTATGAAATGCGCATGTGCATCAGCTGATCTCGTTTGGAGAAAAATTTAAAACAAAAACAAATGAGACGGAAAGTAACCTTCATTAATGCGTTTCACTAGGGACACGTTTCCTGCGGGATTTTGATTTTTAGGATGCTTTAAGATTAGGCGAGTTTTTTTGCACCTTTTCGGGGAATAACTTTTGCGATTTATCACGTTTTATCAAGTCTGTTTTTTCTTTTCAATAGTCAGTATCAAGAGACTATGAAGGGGACAGAGAGGGCATCCCCCATATACACCCTATTCCATAGGTAATTCGTCTCGAGTTATTTTTAGAATCGGGATAAAGTTACCTCGTGCGAGGCGTGGATGTTTCGTGGAGGTTTCCCATGACCAAACGCCGTGCAAAACATGTCGGGCGAGAGGCCATGAAGGCGTAAAAAGATCGAGAGCATTCCTGAATATTGAAGCGAAATGATTCGACGCTCACCTGGGAAAAAGGAATCGCTGGACTCTTTGACAACCCGTGAAATCAGTTTAACTCGAAGTTGTCGTAACCTCAGTGCTTTAATAAAATGAGAAATTTCGCCGGTCTATTGAAACCGGTCGTTTGTACAATTTAGGGAGTTTAAGCACAGGCGGCCCAGACGTAGTATGTGTCACTGAATGAATATATTAATATTCACATGGACAAATCAATGCGATTAGTCGTCGAAACTCCAATGGACTGAAATAGTCCAAAAGTCAAAATACAACAAAACAAAGCTAAGATACCTTTAACTGAACGTATCCTTGTCTTTCCTGGCCGGTTTAAGTGGCATTTTGTTGAGTTTTGCAATTGTAGGTACTATCCACTAACGAAGAATTAAAGGCTGGCTACAAAACAAACAGACCATCTCCACGCGCCTTCACACGAAGCGCTATAAATTCGAGAATAATCGACGAATCCGCTCCAAATAACCATCGGCTAATCTGCAGGTAACGTGTGCTCCTGCTTCTGGCTCGCTTGTTCCACAAAACCCATCGCAACTGCACAACAATTGCTCGCTCATCAACAACCACTGTTGACCTTTACGCTTCGATATGACCGCAAACGACCAGGTTTAATACGCGACGTGAATATTCAAGCTTAGCGACCGCGTTCGCGCAACAATGCAGCACTTGCTATGGGAGGGATGGTACTATTGCTTGTAGGTCAATCGACACTGACCGAAGGTTCGCTGCGTTACTTTTGACCAGAAAACAAAGGGCGATCGCGGGACCGTCCGTAAGTTTTCAACAGGGCAGCCCTGGTTTTCAAGTTCGAATTCTTCCAACGTTCGCTGTCTCAGCTCCTGTCACATTGTTCGTCCAGCCGCTTGCATAGGTTCTTGACTCTACCAGACTTATTTGCTTAGATTAACAACGTCTTACTCCATAATATGTTGTCCAAACTGATGAAGGAGGACGAGAATTTTCCGCCCAGGAAAAAGGAAAAATCTGGCTCCCGCTATGCAGCTGAATAGAAGATACAGCTGAAGATATCGTAAAGTAAAATTTATGTGCGCGATATCTTTTATTATTATTATTATTATTATTATTATTATTATTATTATTATTATTATTATTATTATTATTATTATTATTATTATTATTATTATTATTATTATTACAGTCGACTCCCGATAACTCGAACCTTCAAGGGAAATCGAAAAAAGGTTCGAGTTAACGGGAGTTCGAGTTATCGGTAGTTCGAAGAAAATAGCCGAGAGTAAGGTAAAAAACAGTTTTTACTGTACAGTGAACATTTTAATCACATTTAATTGTAGAAATGTCAAGTGAAAATTAAAAGATACTTCTAAATTATAAATCAGAACGTAACCTAACAAAACGTAGCCTAAATAGAGCATGCGTTTTACTGTTTGGAAAAGATAAGCTGCTTCACTTTAGCCTGTGATACGGTGGCCCAAAAGGCTCAAACACAAATCAATTTCCCAAAACACGTAACAGTTTCTCAAAACACAAATCAATTTCCCAAAACACGTAACAGTTTCCCAAAACACAAATCAATTTCCCAAAACACGTAACAGTTTCTCAAAACACAAATCAATTTCCCAAAACACAAATCAATTTCCCAAAACACGTAACAGTTTCCCAAAACACAAATCAATTTCCCAAAACACGTAACAGTTTCCCAAAACACAAATCAATTTCCCAAAACACAAATCAATTTCCCAAAACACAAGTCAGTTTCCCAAAACACAAATCAATTTCCCAAAACACAAGTCAGTTTCCCAAAACACAAATCAATTTCCCAAAACACAAGTCAGTTTCCCAAAGCACATAACAGTTTCCCAAAACACAAATTAATTTCCCAAAACACAAATATGTTTTCCAAAACACAAATCAATTTCCCAAAACACAAATCAATTTCAAAAGACTGGGCACTACATTATGATGAGCGAGATGGCCTGGAAAGAAGAGTGACGAACTCGGGTCCAGGGTCTTTCACGTCCAATATGGCGACTACATGTCACTCCTTTGTGTCCTCTTAGTCTTATTAAGATGTTTTGCGGTCATTGCGGCAGTGTTGTGAAGGATACTTTTAAATTTTGCGTAAAGTGTGGAAATTCTACGTCCAATAACACCGAAACTCATTCTTCCACGTTCGATTCGACCAGCAGCAGGAAAAGGAGAGCTGAGTGTGCTACATCTGGAATTGCCACATCTGATTTAACCTTAATTTCTTCTAAGCCTGTTCCTACTTTGGACATCTCTATGAACAATAAAAAAAAAAAGAGAGAAAGTCGCACTTCAAAAAAAAGAGCAAGAAGACTAAGAGGATGACTGAGAAAGAAGACCCACCTGTAACTGTCAACATTGGCATCATGCGATATATTGAAGAGGAAAATATGCTCAAGCCCCAACGAGGCAAATCTCTTCCTTTAAGAATTGGTAGAACAGCGGATGGGGAGGAGCTATTAAAGTAAGCAGTAGCAAAGCACTCGAAGCATAATACTAATGAAATTACTCATAGCTCTCCTTTGGCGTACAAATTACTGTACCCAGACGGGATAGAAGTAAATAAACTTAGAGAATCCGACCAAGCATTCAGCTTACAAGAATACAAAGCTGAACTGGGTAAACCGTACAACAGGATAACATTTTATCTTTGTTCTTCATCAGATTACTATGATCATAGTTTCAAAGGTTTTGCTGACACAATTTCTGATGATGGAGAATGAATGACAGTGACAAGGATTCTGAAGACCTAAGTGAACCAACACGAACAAAAATAACCAAGTACACTGACACTGGCTTTGCTAAGACAACCACCACTGTTAAAGCATCAGATGCAAACTCTGTTTCTGTTAAACCTGGTTCTTATATTGTAACTAGCCTTTCTGATTCTTTCACAACGAGTGATATACCCACCTCTCTTCTTGGTAGTTCATCTTCTGGTTCATGTACTACTACAGCACGTAACAGTTCTGGATTTGAAACACTCAAAGAAGTTTTTCCACAGCTCCCTGAAAAGAAGATATTTGATGTTTTCAGCAGTAGCCAAGACATTGAAACAGCTATTGCCACACTCTGCGAGAATGCAAATGGAGGATTGAATGACTCGCTTCGATCATATGCTTCTGTCATTGACGTAGATTTTAGTAATGACCTCTATGATTCTGAAAATGACATTATCTTTGGTGGGGAGGAGTCTGAATTTTCTGAAACTGATGAAAGTGGAGAGCATGAAATTGAGGACCAGCAGAGTTTATGTGAGAAATTGAAAGAGCTATTCCAGAAATATAGCAACTCAGGGAAAAAGATAAGGCTAAAAGTAAGAAGAAGTTGCCTGTGGGAGGATACTCTGGCAAAAATCAAAAGGATAAACCATGATTGCTTGAATGGTATTGTAACAGTCCAATTTATTGGAGAACCTGCAGTAGACGAGGGAGGACCTCGCAAAGAGTTTTTTTTCCTGGTTCACAAACACATGCAACAGTCATCAAGTCTGTTCACAGGACCTTCTAGTAACCGTAGGTTTGTTCACAATGTAATGGCTCTTCAGAGGGAGGAATATCTTCATTATGGCATTATTTCAGCTCTTTCAGTGCTTCAAGGTTCACCCGGTCCTGTAATGTTTGCTGCCCCTATTGTAGACTACATCGTGTATGGCAAACTAGATTCAGTCTCAGTGCCAGTCAGTGACTTGCCCAGTGGAAAAGTGAAGACAACATTAGAGGAGCTTGAAGCAATCGGTGATCGTGAGAGATTTAAGCAAGAAGCATCCTTTAACACACGACTAAGATCCAAAGCAGGATACGCAAAGCCCATTGTAACTTTGGAAGACAAAGATGAATTTACCAGGTGCATCTGCTTACACCATCTCATTTTATGTACACAGACTAAAATTGACCAGTTTGTCAAAGGGTTGGCAACAAATAGAGTCTTGGATGTGATCAGAAACAGTCCTAACCAATCCCGCAAGCTCTTACAATATTATGAACATGAGAAGCTGACTGCTGAGATTGTTGATAATCAGTTTCAGCGTGTCTTTAGCGTGGACGGAAGTAACAAACGTGCTAAGGAGGAAGCTATAGCCTTTAACTTTACACATTACCTTGATTATGTTGAAGGTTTGATTACCACCACAGTCCTAGATCCTGAGACAGATGAAATTCACACCAGTAAAGCTGAACTTGCACATGTTCTTCAGTTTGTTACTGGATGCCCTGCCTTACCTGCCACTGGATTTGACACAAATCTAACTATTGTTTTTGACCATGAAGAGATCCAGAGGAAACTTTCAGCAAACACCTGTTCCTGTACCCTTAACATTCCAGTTTGTGATTTGCTTGCCAGTTATGAGTCTTTTAAGAGTGAGTTCACAGAATGCATCTTCAGTTCACCTGGTTTTGGTAAAGTGTGAATCAAGTAGCAGTTGACTTTTGCTATTTGTAGGTCTGGATGAACACGATTTTATAATGTTAAATTTTAACAAACATCATTAATAAGCTTCATGACTTTACCAGCATGCATACATGTACCCAAGCATAGTATTTCTGTCTGTTTTGCAAAAGTCCATGCTGCCTATTTTGCAGAAGAGTTAAGTTTCACTTTCAATGGAACTATGAATGGGAAAGGTTTTTGGAGCAAATCATTTTTATAGATGTAAGAGATGGTCAAAGGTGTCATTAAGACGCCAGTGTTTGTTAGATAACCCCTTGGCTTCTGAGTTGTGTTCCTGTTTGCAAATGCTGTTCTACTTGTTATGCTTTGTTAGGTTAGTATTCTTGTGCATTTGAGACTGGGACTGAAGAGCACAGTTAACAATGTCTCATAAAAATGACTTTGGAATTGTACAGTGTATATCCATTTGGCAAGAGTTATTTGGGCATGTGTGAATCAAACTGAATTTTATTTGGTGTCTTAGCAGACAATATGCACAAATGATATTCTACAAACTGGTCATAGAAATCTTTAAACAGTACAAATGTATGTAAAATTTGCCTAGTATCTGCTAAAATGGCAAATGAAACTCACTGTATCTATCCTACTGCACCATAGTTGTTTGGTCTCTTGTCTATGGTGTTGTGAAGTGACACAGTAAATAAATACAATGTATGTCTGAGTCAGACTTCTTGTGTAGGTGAAGTTATACATATACTGGTTCTTACTGTTGTGTCAGTGTCTTTGAAAAAGTCAATTTTAAGATGGCATTGTGAACCAGCAAAAAGCTCATGCCAGGAGAGAACAGTTGTGGTTTAGTTCATTTGGAGCACCAGTACAGATCAGACATGCACTATTTTCACTTGTCAACTGACTATATTGTTAAATAATGTTCTGGTTATTTGATCTGTTATAGATAACAATGTTCCAATATTATTTTGTATTGGATGGTTTTTGCATTCCATAGTTGTGACAACATTTTTATCAGGTTAATCAAGAAACATTTTATTGTGATAATTGGAGAACCATATTTTCCTTTTGCATTCATGATGAGTGGAACAATGTACATGTATTTTGTTTAGGACTCTGACCATTACAGAGTCATTTGTTATCTTTGCTGTAGTTGCTCCAATTGTTGGTTATTACTTGACAATTCTCTTTGAAAAATGTTTTGAATGCATGTTGTTGTTATTGATGGCAATTATAATACCAGATGTCATTACCAATAAAGTGTTGACATTACTTGTTTATCAGGGCTGAAGTGTATTGAATAATGTAGAACTCCAGGAGTTAATTTGGTTGTTTTTTATTTCCTCCTTGAAAATTTTAAGAATCATTCTCTTCATTTGGCATTTTCAAGTAAAAGTGGTTTTATTAAAGAGAAAACTCTATTCATCAAAATGCTGTAAGCAATCTGCAACATACAGAATTCATGGAGACGAATGAATTACAAATTTACAACAACAGTTTATAGTGACACTGAGAACTTAATAAGCTACTTGTCCTTCACTTTTTCATTAACTGTTATAAGATCACTGGTCTCTGTCAACTGTGGACCAGAATCGAATAGCTCCTACACTGCAACT
Organism: Porites lobata; assembly: GCA_942486035.1. NCBI lineage: Eukaryota > Metazoa > Cnidaria > Anthozoa > Scleractinia > Poritidae > Porites > Porites lobata. The sequence goes on from CALNXK010000327.1 coordinate 323,068, forward strand.
CTTATTAAATAAGAAAACAGGCTCAAAGCTTCCTTCCAGTTAGAGGGCTTCGAAACATTAAGAAGGGACAAAACATGATTAAAGTACTCCTGAAAATCGTTGTTAAAATCTGTTGCTTTACATTTCAGCCTTGCTTCATCTAGCTTTTCAGGGGACACTGGGTGTAAGTGGTTTGAAGCTCCAAAGTTTTCTGGAAGATAATAGAGTTGCTCTGGTTTCCCAGGAACTGTTTGATGCCTTGAACGCCGAATGTGGTGTGTATTCCAGTGAAACTTCACAAAGTCTAGATCATGCTGGATTAATTCTGCAAAGCAAAACCATATGCACTCCCCATGGAGCACATCACCAGTCAGAAATATCCCACGATCCACAAGGTATTTAAAAAAGTTGATCCACCATGTTAGACAACTACGGCGAAGATGGGCCCACCAGGCCTCTATTCTTTGATTTCCAGTAGAAGGACCATAACGGTGTGATTTTTCACCAGCTAACTCATCATCACAGTCAGCTCTTAAAAAACACTGTGTACCTGCAATTACTACATTCTCTGTTCCGCAGTCTGTTCGGAGTAATGAAGGACATCCACCGACCTCCACAACGCAATCTAAAAAAAACTTTGCAGTTATTTCTGGATCATTATTGGTTCTATCTACCTTAAGCCACATTACCATGCGACTATAGCCATCAACAGCCCCATGGATGGGAAATCCGAAAGGTTTCAGTTTATCATAACCATCAACATGCCAACAATAATTTGGTCCAGGAGACTCATACTTCCTTCTCTTTAGCCTGTGGCACTTCCTCTCTTCCACTCCAGCTGGGTCTATCGTTCTGATCAGGGATTCTACCTCTTGCCTAGGGACAAACAGCCCATACTTTGTACGAAGCATATGCCAAACTCCTCTGTAACCACAAATGCCTCCTGGGCCATCCATCTCGTCTCGGATTAATTTCTCAACCGCAGGCAAATTTATATCCACTTTATTCCTTTTAAGGTTGTATTCACATAATCTTCTTTTCAATGTTGACATAGACATTGGCATGTCATGGTACTTGTCAAGAAAGAGTAGAATAACCCTGTAACTGAACCCACTATAAAAGTAAGCCTCTATTGCTTCTTTCTCGGTCACGTTTTCAGCTGATAATAATAGCGTAACAGAAGGTATAGCAGTTTCTAGCTTGGTTCCACACTGAAAGCAGTACAAATATTCATCTAAAACTTGTTGGCCGCAGCTTTGGCAGAACTTTTTTTCACGTTAACACCTGGTTAAAACAATGAAAATACAGCCCGTTCAGATAGTCGCCATATTGGACGCGAAAGACCCTGGACCCGACTTCGTCACTCTTCTTTCCAGGCCATCTCGTTCATAATAATGTAGTGCCCAGTCTTTTGAAATTGATTTGTGTTTTGGGAAATTGATTTGTGTTTTGGAAAACATATTTGTGTTTTGGGAAATTAATTTGTGTTTTGGGAAACTGTTATGTGTTTTGGGAAATTAATTTGTGTTTTGGGAAACTGACTTGTGTTTTGGGAAATTGATTTGTGTTTGAGCCTTTTGGGCCACCGTACTGTGACAATCTACATCAGCCTCCACTAGTACTGGCTATACTCCTACAACACGTCAATAGGAAATCCAAAATTCAATGTTTCGGACGCCAGTAGACGGCTTTTTTTCCCGACTTTTTAAGGGCTCAACACATGGTTCGAGTTATCGAGGGTAAAATTATATAGAAAATGACCTGAGGGGAAACGACAATTGGTTCGAGTTAGCGGGAGTTCGAGTTATCGAGGGTTCCAGTTACCGAGGGTAAAATTACAGTGAATGTGTGACGGAAATCCAGGGGAAATCGATTTTGGTTCGAGTTAGCGCGAGGTTCGAGTTAGCGAGGGTTCGAGTCATCGGGAGTCGACTGTATTCTCAAAACTCAGGGGCACCCAACGATGATTTCCCCCTAAATGCATTGAAAACACATTTAAGGCTGTCCAGAGTACTTTTGATCGAAAAATGCATTCTAAACAGCGCTTACATAAATTTAGTCAGGAGGGCTAAAAGCGAAGCTAATGATTTATAGTTTGCTCATACTAAATATAAAATATATCGTGTAATGCTAAGCGGAGAAGGCAAAGAGACAGGGCCACCCAACGACTGTTTCCTCAAATACTTTCAATTGAAAACACTTTTGAGGCTATTCATAAAGTACTTTTAGCTCTATAGAAATGCATTCTAAGTGGCGCTATAAAATTTGTATCTCAGTGTTCGGCCATTCTAGAGGAACTTGAGTCTTTTCGAAATTACGAGGAATTCAGAATTATTTTCCCGAAAATTTTAGATGCAATTTAACGTATTACGAAGGAGATCATTTTTCAGATACCTTCTTTCATCACATTTTTGAATCCGAAAATTTTAGGATTCCATTTTATTCTCTACGAAAAATAGCCTAACCCGGTGAGTGAAATGTGAAAAATTAAAGTTGGATGCCCTTGACCAGAACTGTGAAAAACAACAATAGGTCTAATTGCAGCACACTTTCTTGTACATTTCCTTGCCGTTGATTTGCATGACTGCAACGTGAAACGTCCAGAAAACTTCCTGGTTTTCACTTTTTATGGAGAAAATGTGGTACATGTTCTTGTTCACTTTTTCCACTGCCGCTCATTTTTTTTAGCTCCGCTATAAGATTCGTATCTGTTCGGTGCTCCTAGGGCAAATTGGATCTTTTTAAAAATTACAAGGGCTTCAATATTATTTTCCCGATTGATTGACCTAGAAGCAATAGTACCATCCCTCCCATAGCAAGTGCATGCATTGTTGCGCGAACGCGGTCGCTAAGCTTGAATATTCACGTCGCGTATTATACCTGGTCGTTTGCGGTCATATCGAAGCGTAAAGGTCAACAGTGGTTGTTGATGAGCGAGCAATTATTGTGAATTTGCGATGGGTTTTGTGGAGCAAGCGAGCCAGAAGCAGGAGAACACGTTACCTGCAGATTAGCCGATGGTTATTTGGAGCGGATTCGTCGATTATTCTCGAATTCATAGCGCTTCGTGTGAAGGCGCGTGGAGATGGTCTGTTTGTTTTGTAGCCAGCCTTTAATTATTCTTCTTTAGTGGATAGTACCTACAATTGCAAAACTCAACAAAATGCCACTTAAACCGGCCAGGAAAGACAAGGATACGTTCAGTTGAAGGTATCTTAGCTTTGCTTTCTTATATTTTGACTTTTAGACTATTTTAGTCCATGGGAGTTTCGACGACTCATCGCATTAATTTGTCCATGTGAATATTAATATATTCGTTCAGTGACACATACTACGTCTGGGCCGCCTGTGGTTTAAGATCCAACGACGCGGACGACAACTAGAACGTCAAAAAACAATAGGTTTAATTAGCAAAACAACAACTTCGCACGTGCAGCACACTTTTTTGTTCATTTCTTTCCCGTTTTTGCACGACGACGACATGAAAATGCCTATTTTCGCGTTTTATGGAGGACGTAAATAAGCAACGACGAAATTTTATTTCTCTTTCTGAGCTTGAATATGGTCCCTTGAAATTCAGCTTTAGGAGGGTTCGCCTACAATTGACAAAGTAAGTGGGTAGGAATTATCGCTATAAAGACTGAAAAAAATAAACATCAAACCAGAAATTGCTCTCTTCAAACTGTAAATTATAAATGATCCTGAGAGAATATTCAGTGTGTTAAGGATTTCCCTGCTCTACTGTTAGCTCTATACAAGAGAGGAAGGGCGATTCTTTTTTAATTTCGGTTTCGCTGACACAGCTTTCGCAGAAATCTCGCTGTAGTCGTTTTCGTCGACAAAAGGAATAGCAAAATCGCTCTCCTCGTCTTCCCCCATTTTGTTCTGCGTCATTTCGTGAAGGACGCGTGGCTCTCAGCGTGGGTCATCCACGCGGAACACATTCGCGCTATGTGATTGGCTGTTGTCTAATCCCCCTTGAGATCTGTGGTGTTAAAAATAACTCGAGACGAATTACCTATGGAATAGGGTGTATATGGGGGATGCCCTCTCTGTCCCCTTTATAGTCTCTTGGCAGTATATTTTACAGTTTTAAAATTCGAATTCATAAATTCACCCGATAGGCGGAGTTGATTGGCATTTGCCAAATCGGAAACTTACGTACTTACGTTCCGCCTTTTTGCTTTTTGATGCTGCAATTTTTAGTCTCGAGGCGCTCAAACAAATTATTCTCGAATTGATTGTCCTGAGAATATTTTCTCTTCTGTAAGTTGAGTACACTATATCGAGGCTATATACTCAAAGGAGAAGTGCACCATAGCATGCGTGGTTTTAAAGAGGAGGAACGGAGCGTCCTTGTTTTTGTGACATTAATGAAAGGAATTACAGGGTTCAAAGGACTGAGAAAAAACCCTGGGTAACCTGTGCCAACTATTGACAACGAGTTCCGTACATGAAGGGCGCCCAACCATGCGACAGCGACTTGAAAGAAAGATTTCTTTCCTTTGTTTGTTTATTTATTTTTGCCATCCGTATTTCTCGTCTTATTCTTTTTACTTTTTTTAGCGTCTTTCCGCATTTTTCCATCCGCATTTTCCCATTCGCATCCGCAGGTATCCGGTCCGCATTTTACAGACACCCCTCTTGACACTCTTAACAGCGAACAATGTTTTGACGCGAGGATTGCCGGTTGACCAAATGCTTATAAAATGAAGTCTGAATATTTCACTCAACAATTTTAAATATTTAAGCCTGGCCATCCATACAAATGTACGAATTAGTGCTTGGATAATTAATCCATACAAATTAACTACATGCTTCTCAATTAAGAAAAAAAAAACAAACTAACAATATAACTGTCGCCATAAGCTTGAGCTACCTGTTTCTAAACCTACGTACATACAGTAAGTTTAACCTCATTCCTCTTTATATTTAAAAACTAAAACCAAAATAACTAAAGCTACCCTCACCATATTAATCTTGATCTGCCTGTTTCCAAACATATACACATAGGTTTAACCATGTGCCTCTTTATTCCAAAACCAAAACTTAAACCAAAATTAAAAAATTATAATATATTATATTGGATTTGCACTCTTACCTTTTACAGAGGCGGGCATCTTGTCAATAAAAAGCTGAATGTCATTTGGGTCAGCATCTTTTAGTTGAACAGTTTGTCTTATTTGATAGCCCCAATCTTGTAGTTCAGTAATCGTAAGTGAATCCTTGGTGACCTTCACTGTAGTTTCAGGCATAATGTCAAACTGAAACGGTAAGGCCGGAAATATAATGATTTAATTTATATTTAAGTTATATTGACTATACTGGCATTTTCAACAAAATAACAACTAAATAACAACTATTCACACCCCATTTCACTGGGATCTCACTTGCTACAGGACAAACAGTTATCATTTGTTTTTTTTTTCACGAAACTTATTTCTTGTTCTTTAACGACTGGTAAATTTCTGGTCTTCAACTTACGGTAAGGACCAAAAAAACGGAAAAGATCTTTCCTTTCCCTTCAATTTTGTCGTTTCAAGTGCATCTTTTTTGACCTATAAGCTATTAAAATTACCCACGATCCTTGTTCTGCCCCATAATTTATGGCCCACCGCTTTATACCCATTTCTCTGCACTACTTTTCCCATCTCCAGATTCAGAATCTCACATTTTTTGCCCTTTGGGGGTTGGCAAGTCTGTAAAGGACCACTAAACGCCCTACACAGTGTATGCTTTTGCACTAGTATGGCATATCTTGTCAAAGGAACAGTTTAATAGAGGTAAAGACAATTAACAATTAATGAATGAGGCTGAGTATCTTACGAGGGTGTTACGGCCTCGACGGATAACACCCTCCGAGATCTCCATAATTCTTCATATGATACGAAAGCCGAATTCAATAATTGTTTTATTATTCATTCAAAATAATTCCCAGTTTAAAAATATGGCTAAAACATGCTAACCTCCATCGATCCATCGATGTTAAGTTCATCTTCGATAGTGCACATTTAGGGTTGTTCAGCTCCGCTAATATTCTCCAAATAGCAGATTTCGCCTTCGAGTTGTCTTATTGCTGCTCTTGCCATGTTTTTAGCTATTTTTACGCCTAGTTCTTACTCTTGAAACGAGTGAAATGTCCGCAATTTTTCAAGTTCACAACCAAAACAACTCAACCTCGTCCCCAGGTCTTCCCGGTTAACGGTGCATTAACCTGCAAAACGCTGCATTTTTGACGTCATTTCCTCGTTAAACACAAAATTCTTCCAAATTTGGTCATCAGTGACCGGTTATGGTGAATTATGCGTGTGCTTTTAGCCAATCACAATCAGGGAAATATTTTGAATGAATAATAATAACAAATTTAATACTCATTGGGACTTTGAAAACAGGTAACCACGGCTGCTTAATAAGGGTAACTGCTAAATACAGATCAGTTTTTACAATAATTAAGGGAAGCTATTTCCAGGACTTTAATTGGTGACCGCTTATAGAGGTCCGCTTAATACAGGTTTGACTGGTTTGACTATAGAGGGAGTTACAGTAATCACTTACTAATAAGAACCTCTTGGCAGACATTTGCCCCTTTAATACCCAAAAATACAAGAACCTGGATGTTTAGCCAAGCAAAATCAAGCACGTCTTAAATGTGGGTTACAGTTAAATTATGATAGACAATTTAACAAAGGAGTGTAACTTTCGTTGTAATTTTAAGTACACGAAAAACATACTGTACTAAACTGTATATAAATTAGGTAATCAGTTTTGTGAGGATTATAATAACACAATGGTGAATAAATAAAAAGTTTAATTTTCTCGTAATAAACAGTCTATTATCTCCCTCATAAAAATTAAGGACCTAATTAAGAACCTACATAAACTAAATTGCCAATAAGTACCCCAAAATACAAGAACCTATTTTGCCAGATTTCAAAAACAGGTGGTTCTTAATACCGGGTGTTCACGGTACCGTAAAATAACAACTGAATACAACTATATTCACACCCCATTATAACTAACCGAGATCTCACTAGTACCATTATCAACTGGTCCGCCATCAGTTACAGCAAACTTTTTTCAATATGTTCAGGTCAAAATCATTTGTCATAACAGTAGCCTTGCAGCTCTTCAGAACCTGTAATTTATTTGGATCCCTATGATATGTCGCAGCTATTTTGTCTTCGGGTTAGGTTCCATTGTTACTTTGTTTGTTGATTGTTTTACCAACCATTTGCTATGAGGTTGACCATGTGGTCCCTGGTTCGTCCCCAGACCTTTAGGTAGAGGGCAACACCACAACTCCCTTAATTCCCTACCGTCAGCAAGCCAGCTGGCAACATCTCCTCTCCCCCACCTTAGATGAAAGATAACAATTTGAACTAAAGGGGAAATAAGTGGTATAAGACTAAATTAAGATGCCAAATATTTTTATGCAAGACACAAAAAAATCGTTATTGAACGGACTTAATAATACCTGAAGAATAACTTAACGTAATAACGTAAATTTCACTTGACAACAGCGTTCATTGTCGCATCATTTTAGGTTTCATGCAATACTATTTGGTGTGAATTTTAACTTCTACAGTGTACAAGAATGGAGCTTTAAAAGGTCTTAGTTATCAAAGATATTCATAATAATACAGATCAAGAAAGACAACAGGCTCACAGTGCAAAGCACAGAAAGTTATTAAGTGAGCTTTGAAAACAAAAAAATAAACTTGAAGCAATGGATAAACAAATTATACATTATGAAACCTCTATTCAGGGGACACCCTCGGGAAAAAACCAAGTGTCCCTTGAATAGAGGTGCCCCCTGATTAGAGGTTGGGCTGGGGTTTGTTAATAATTAACCAACAAAGACAGCATAAAGAAATCATTATAAGGGACTTTAAGATGCCACAACGGCAAAGACAAAGTGAACGTCAAAAAAGGCAAATAGGTTGACATGAATATTAAAGGGTGATTCCATGTTGCGGACGACATTACATTCTGATACTAAAATTAACATTTTAAACCCCAATTTAAATGTCAAAATGTTTAACAAGGGTGTTCTATCTAGAAAGTAAATTTAGCGTTTCCTTTGTACCTAATAAAAAGATGCTTTAGTGAGCTCTCAAGACCTTGAAGATATCAGTTGAGGAAACAGTGTTTCAGGCATTACATTTTAAACAGCCACTTTTTAAAGTAACTTTCTTTAAAGATATTTTCCTGTGAATTTTTACAGTCAAACCAGGTCAAGCGTACCCCCCAAGAAGCCATTAATGAATTTATTATTCAAAAGTTGAATCCGTTACTAGTTGTAGATTTCAGATTGATCTCTGCATTCTTGTATGTGTAATGAGCCGTGAATTCACACGCGAGGCAGTTATGACACTTCTACCTGCTCCATTTTCCTGAAATTGATGTAAATGTCTTCTAAGAAGCTTAATCCATTCAAAGATTTCCAATCTGACCAAATACAGAGAAGTTCTCGTAAAATATTCACTGCTCATTACGCATGCAGAAATGCCGCTTTGAATTTTACACCAGTTACGGGAACGACTAACGGATTCATTTTTCAAATAATCAATTCACTGATAGAATCTTGGGGGGTACGCTTGACTTGGTTTGACTGTAACCTTGAGCAGAAAATAATTGTTCCTTCAAAACATGGCAATAATTAAATTTTTCAACTGTCAAAAAAAATTCCACGCAACCTCGTTCGGATGATTCTACAAACAAAACTTTGTGTTGCGGACATTACACAAAAATGTCGCGGATATTACATTTTTGGGAATACATTTTTTATCATTCACATTCTAGTCAGTGTTGCTGACTATGGCTATGTCAATCTTTTCTGTAGTTACAGGTACTTGTCTAAAAATGAAGCTGTGAAATTATCATTTGCTTTATTTATGTTCTATAATTATAATATTATATAATCTCCTGCTGACTTAGTATCACATAATACCAGTGAGATTTTTTTCTGCCATACTGACTCTTTAAAATAATTTCAAAATTAATTTTATTACATCTCAAGTAAATGTTCACTCAGTCTGACTTAAAGACAGAGAAAAATAATGTAAATTTGCACTTAAAACTGCACATAGTTCACGACATACCACATTGCAAATTCTACTTAAAAAATAATACTCACTCAAGTTTGAGTGGAAAATCAGAAGAAACAATGATGGTAAGTAGTCTTCCTCAAAAAGCATGCTTGCAGACAATTCTGAGCATGCTCAGCAGTACAAAACCCCATGACCAGCTACTCATTTCCTCCTTTTCCATTCCTGTAAATTCATTGTGGTTGATTGTAAACAAGGTCAATTGCAATGCCCAAGACAAGCACTGAAAGGTCAAGAAAATTTTACATTTGACAAAGTAAATGGTTGGAGTAATTGCAATAGTGACTGAAAGAATGAAAATTCACTTTTTAAGCGACGTTTTTGTGGCCACACCGTCGTGGTATCTTAAACTCCCTATTACTTTACTTATTTCACTTTTTAATTTAATTTAATTTTTTTTAATCAGTAACACCGGCGTACAGGTACAGAAATGGTAACACGTACTGAATAAACTTGTTGATGTATATTGGTATAATAATTATTATGATGAATTCACACAAATGCATTTCATTGACTTATGTGAGATAGTACAGTTTGTGAAAGCATCAAGGTTTGATTAGTGTGCACTTAAAGATATCAGCCCCCTTTGTGGTCAGTCACTTTTTGAGTGCTGGGGTGTCTCCTGAAATAATGAAGGTTAAAATAAACCCAGTTTTCTGGACCCAGAAAAAATGTCCCTTTCCTCTGAATAGAGGTGACTCGTCCCGTTAATTGAGATAATAGATACAAAGATTATGTGCACATTTTCCGGGACCAAAATTTGTATCCCCTGAATGGAGCAGATGGTGAGGCTACCTGGTCGGCCGTAAACACTTTAAACCTTCTTTAAAATCAACTATATCTATACTGTACACATTACGTGGGCTGTCTGCACTGCAGGCTATAAACAAGCCAGATGATATAAAAAGCAGCACTATCTGTCAGCTCTAGTTAACCACTTCCCCTAGCTACTTACAATAAACGCACCAATATGATCACAGAAAGTCCTTGGCAATTTCTTCTCACTCTAAAACTTTTACATGAAAACAGCATGCTCTATAAGCATGTTTACACAATAAACTGCTAAGTTCTTTTGAAAAAAAAAAACTTAAAGTCAAAGTATATTTAACAATTATTCCCTGAGCCCAAATGGGCTATTGACTCAAAGGCCATGAAGGCGAAAGGAATAATTGTTTTAGTAAAATCCAACTAGTTAGTCAAAAATATCAAAAATAAAAAGCTTTTAGCTAGTTAAAGCTACACTTTAATCCTTCTTTGCCGCCAAAAAGCCTGCACTTTTTGCTACTAGTGGGCTATAAGATATAGCCTAGTAGTAGCTCAACCAATCAGAATGCAGCATTGATAATAGACCACTAGCTGGATTTTACTAATACATGTTATATATCCCAAAAGGTCTCACTTATCCCAGTACTAACCCCGCCTGACGGAGCTTAACCCTTACCGAACAAACAGGGCAAGGGAACTGTGAGAATGTTATGAACCAAAACCAAAATTAAGTACCCATAAATGATATAGCAAAAATAACATGGGCTGTTGACTTTGGGGACATCAATAAATAATATTTCAGATCCCAATAACTAAAAGAGTTGATTTTCATACTGGTACTGTATAATGAAATAGGACTTATACAGTATACACATGACCTACAATCATACCCAAATTTTGAAAAAAGGGAAATGATAAAGTCAAACATTCGCTTAGAAAGAGATAATAGCAATAAGCCAAGAAGAGGAAGTTTCTTGAACTACTTTTGAACTAGCAGTATACATGCAGTTTGTTTTTGTAACTGCTATTTCAATTTCAACCTCAGAAACCCAAGGAAAGCTTTAATACACAGTATCAGCACCACAGGAAGAAAAACAATCAAAAAATCTTACTTCCTGTGGACCAAAAACAACTTGGAAAGGTAATTCAACGAAGAGGAGGAGCAAAAAATAAATTATTAGAAAAAGGGATGAAAACACCATCATCACTTGTCATCGATCTACTGACAAGCATACATAAAAGCAACTGTTTATTACTGCAGGAAAATACACAAAGAAGGCTGTCAGTCAAGTCCCTGACAACAGAAATTATTAGTTCTTTCCCATGTACCTCAAAACCTAGATCTCTCCATCTGGTCCATCTCCACAATTAAACCTGAGTTATTTTTTTCTGTCTTCTCTGGGCTACTGGGTTAGTGGGGTTTAAATGGAATCTTTTGCATAACTTATTCCAGTTTGATAATGGCATGCAATACATACATGTACATTTTGTATTATTTGCTGTATGCTGGAATTGGTTTTTGGTCTCTAAATAATTAGTTATGGAAAATGGAGAAATCTCTCATCAACTCATATCTTACCAGCAGCAGCCAGAGGTGGATCCAGAAAATTCAGCAAAGGGTGGCTGGGACGCTTGCCCACTTGCCAGCTATATAGAAACGTTTTATTGTTCTGAGAATTCTATAAAAATAATGCAAAACAATTTCAAGGAAAAAAGGCCTACCCCTAAATCCACCGTTACTGTTGCTTAATGTCACAGCTCCTTTGTTACTGAGAAGAAGCTGATAGGTTCCTCAATCACGGTGAGGTGAAAATTAAAACTCTTTGCCCTTTGAGCAAACTGTTGCTGAAGTTTAGTAGCCACAGTAAAGCATTCATGCTGGTCAACCAACCCCAGTCCCCTTTTCTGTAGCATTTCAGATTACTCCTTATCTTGGCAAATGCTGCTAAACTCACTGGACACCCCAAGTGTGGCCTCACTTGAGCCCTGGGCTATCAGATATACAGGGTGTTCCAAAAGTTTGTTCCTCTAATTTCATGCGCTATAACTTTTGATCAAAACTTCATTTTTACATGAAATTTCTAAAATATGTTTCTTACTCTATCGAGTATTTGTGTTCAGAAGTTCAGTTACCGGCATCCCCCCTTTGTTTTTTATCACACCCTGAAGCTGTTTCGGCATTAAGTGAGATAAGCCATGTAGCATGTAGAGCCCTAGATGATTCATTTTGAGCTTTTTTATCACCTAGTATGCAGGAGTCACTTCGACCCCCAAACAATATAATTTTGTAGATAAGGCAGCTGAAGCAATATCTTTTGGGCATGGATCCAAGAAAAGATGATCATTCCGTCCCCTTTCCACAGTAAGCAGGCTTTTGTTCTTCTTTACAAATTTGAGATGAGCTCAACGTTGCTTGGCGGATGGCCCTGGCCGGGAGTAAAGGTTTTTTGCCATCTCAGGGGTCTCCAAACTTTGCTTTTCGTGAGCCTACTCCAGACTTAACTTGCTAACTGTTGTAAGATCTACCTCGCTGGGTTTTCTGTTTTGTACATGGCCTTGTTTAAAACTACTTTAGCAGTTTTATTCAGGACTTTCGGTCTTTCCTCTCGTTTCTTGTCTGTAAAACCTTCATTTCTCTATGACCATCTTACCTCCCAACATTCGGATTTTTCCATTTTTTTATTGAATTTCTTTAACTGAAAAGCCAGTAGATAGAAATACATGCTTCTGCTCGCACGTGGCTGTGTTTTTTTTGTTGAGAGGGTTTATCTTTCAGGATACTCACACAAAACAAGTTAGGAGTTCGAGCATTTCGGGCTACAAAATGCAAAAAATATATGGCGGGAAAATTTACTCGCGCAGCGCACCTTTGGCGTGAAATTACACAAATCGAATTTCGAGTCAAAAGATGGCACAAGAAGTATGAAATATTAAATTAGATTGAAAGTCACAACTTTAGTTTAAATTATCCGCTGATCAAGTGCAATGGTACTGCGTTACAGACTTTAATATAAAGGAGAGGAAAGAACTTTTGGGACACCCTGTATAGCCCTTTGTTACATCCTGTCAATGGTGTGCCAAAATGGTGACAGATTATAGTGATGAAAAAAATTGTGAAAAATTGACTGTTTAGATGAATTTGTATACTTTAAAAAACTATGAAATCTGTAGATTCAATAACAAAATATGCCTCTGGCCAACTTAATCCATAAGGTTAAGTCACAGCAATTATTATTCAAAAACATCTATAAGAGAAACTTGAATGTTAGATGTGTCTGCTACTCAGCTTTTGAAACATCATGTACAATTCTTTCTAACTTTCTAAGCTTGTTGTAAATCTTTATACCATAAATTTTCATCAATTGGTCTATTAAAAGCTCATTCTAGAAAAATCACATAAATTGACAAGACTAGACTTTTATGGATGGATTATGTATGCTGTACCCTCTTAAATGCAAATTCCTGACTCCCTTTAAATGGTAAAAAAAGAAAATAACATTATTAAAAATATTTTCAGCAATATGTTCAAGATGCAATAATGATTCAAGCAGAATGGACACTTCTCTAATACAGACACCTCTATATATTACGGACAGTTTCCAATGTCCGGTGACAAAATTCTCATGTATTTTCTTTAAAAAAGAACCTCTATAATACGGACTCTCTCTAATACGGACAATGGGCACTAAATCTTGGCCCGAGAGAGTAAATTAATATAAACTTAACCTCTTTACTATGGACACTGTAGTGATCGGGTGAATACCGGATCCCGATCAGGTGAAGTTGCACAGGGTAAATCCCATCTAGTCTGGCTGATGAGCTAGGCAAGGTGACTTCTAAAGCCCAGTCGCCATATACCAAACAATTAATTTGCAAAAGGTTTACAGAGGAAAATAACCAACTTTTTGAAGGCTTCAATAACTACAGATAGCATCAAAGATCTTTTGTGTTACATTTTGTACTCCAGTTACTGTCAATACTGCCTTGCAAAATAGCGAAAGACACTTTCAGAATTGTGCAAATACGTTACAACTTTTTACATGCCGCATTGTGCTGTAGCTCGTTTCGTCTTAAAGCAGTGATCATGATTTGTCTACGACTGTACGTATGTAGGTGATATGTACAATTTTGTATGCTACTGAAAGACAGTGTCTTTGTACTGTGAATGAACAAACTTAAATGCAGTTTAAAGACGAGTGTAAGCCTGCAGGTTCTAGCTACTGACCACTTAAAACTGTAAGTGGAGTCATAAAAGTGACATCATCATAGTGATCAGCTCTTTTATACGGACACCTCTCTAATACAGCTGTACGGACACTTCGCTCTGTCCTTTCGGTGTCCGTATTAGAGAGGTTCGACTGTAATGGGTTCGATTCCAAGAAATCAATTTCAGGGAACTTAACCTACTTTCTGACATTTAGAGCAAATGAGTTGAAATTAATAATTATTGCAAAAAAGTTTAAAAAATGCAAAGACTTATTAATACTACATGTATACTACTTTTACCACAAAAACATACTAAAAACAAGGGTTATTTGTTGCCTGACTCACAACTTACAGTTGACTGTGTTTTGAGTAAACTGTAATGTGTAGTTCCAGAAAACATCCCAAATATCCCCCCCACCCCTACGGAGGGCACCATTACTTCAGACCACCCACACCCCTATAATTTCCATTCCATTCAAGCAGTATAACCCTTTGATACATCAGCAGTTAATAGAGTCAAGATTCAAGCTGTGATATATATGCTACCACTGAAGGGCCACAAGGCAAATCCACACAGTTGTTTCAAGCTGTTGGGCAACACAACGTGAGACTAAATGGCAAGCTCCTGAGAGAAGAGAGCCAAGATATTAATATGGTCCAGCAACTGTTAGAGAGGCCCAAATAGCAGTGTCTGTTCGTTCTTGGCTGACTATGCTTTAACACAGCAGCATTTCGTGGCTGCTGGAACAGAGCGTGAGCAACAGGCTGCCATCTTCAAAAGAGAATGGAAGACCAATCTAGTGGCAAGAAGAGTTTTAAGATGACGAAAGTCTGAAGAAAGTGCCATATTTCAGTGGTCAAATAAGTTGTAGACTGTCCTTAAGTTTTCCTTGTGTTTTCCCATCGAATGCTTTTCAAACCATCCACAAAAATGGCGGGATATTCTTAACACAACAACCCTTCATTTTTTAATTCATTTTTTTTTCTTAGAAATCAAGTGATTTTGCATACCTTTGTGATTTTGTTACCATGTTTGGATACACTGTAATGCAAGTCCTCCTTGCGTGATCAACATGAAAATATTTTCCCATATGTCGAATTTGATAAACTTCAAAAGAGAAAAAATTAATATAATTGAGGTTCCTTGGCTTGTTTCATTTTTGTATAATACAATATAATTATCATTCAGAACAGTTTTGTCCAGTGTACTAATGAGTCAGTAGAGCATCTATAAAAGAACCAGTAAACAATAAACAATTACCTCCTTTCAGTTAAAAACAAGTTAGATGAAGGCTGATAGAACATGACCATAACACAGAGAATACCACAATTATATTGTGAAATATAAAGCAATGAGCTGGATGACTGGCATTATTCATGAGCCAATAACATTCATATTAGATACATGTAGACTACATTCATACAGGTAAGCTGTGAAAAAAGCATTCAGCTACATTAAACTGTTATAAATGTAAGATCATCAATAAAAACAATAATTCTTGTTTCAAAGTCCCTGGAAAAAAGACCTTGAGGATCTGTTCCCACCCCCTTGGAAATTGCCTCGTCTTGGACCCCCTTCCCATTGGAATTTCTGGTGCCCTCCGTGGGGGGAAGTATAAACCGCATCCTGGTGTGGAGGATAACAGTTTCCATTTTCTCATGAACCTATGCAGGTATGCATGTAATATAGCTCCTGGAGTTACTGCAAGTTTTTCCTTAAATTTTTCAAACAGTTTATTGTTGTTAAATGTACATGTATTTTCTGCTGACACTAAACATGAAAGGCATTTTAAAATAACCTCAGTGAATTGGTAATGAACAAATGTAAACACAGCACTGGTTTAGTCATTAAAAGTTGTTACATGAATCAAGTGTCTGAACTCACTCACTTCAATTCCTCATGAACCTATTGTTGTGGTGCATAAAGCTACCATGGTGGCCAATCATTTACATAAAACTGGTATTAAATGAGGTACAGTAACACTAGCAAATAAGAACCTACTTTTTTTAAAGTCGTCAAAATAGGTTCTTGTATTTTGGGGTACTTAATGGAAATTTAGGCTACGTATAAGGTTCTTAATTACGTTCTTAGTTTTTATGTATGAAGGAGATAGATTGTTGATTTAAAATCACAAAAATAAATTAACTTTTTAAAGTTATTCATAATAATTGTATTATGTCATATAACCCTAACAAAACTGATGACCAAATTTCTTGTTTGTCTCAATTGCAGATTCAGAATCTGTAAGCCATGTTTTGTTCTTTGTATTTAGTCCACAAAAGAGAAGACATGGCCCCTGCAGGGTTGAACATAGAAACTGGCGATATAACGAATTGCGGCACGACTCAGGAGCTCGCCACGAACGTTTTGTGAAGAAAGCTTAGGAAAAATTAATGCAAAAGAGTTAGAGCTTTTCCGGAATAGGTTGGTCCACAAATTCTATTGCTTAAAAGTGGTGATTACTTTGGCACAAGTGGTCGAGTAAAAGAAGAATCTTAATGAGCAAAACTTCGATCAATGGAGCAGATGGTGAGGCTAACTGGTCGGGTGTTGTAAACTTTCATTGTTTCATTTTCAGCCATGACCGAAATGACATGCCATGTTCATCGCTTTTTTTGCTCTCTGGCAATGGTGTAATTTCTCTCATACTCGAATCTAGGCCCTTAATTTTCGTGTATTTGTGCACATGTATTCAATCAATTCAGAAACAAATCAATTGTCAAATACCATATATAAAATAAAATAATTATCTTGAAGAATACTTGACTGTCGATAAAGTAGGAAGTCAAAAACTTGTGACGAGGAAATCCTGCTTCATGTAGATGTAATTGCCTTCTCATTTCTTGAGCAAGCGAGACTTATGAATATATACTTAAAAAATAACTCATAGGTACCCCCCCCCCTTTTTACCACTGATAGTTACCTCCCTTTGTTAAATTGTTCATCATAATTTAAGCTTACATGTAACTTGCAATGATGATCTTCTTAGGCTTAACTTGCTTCACAATATCATGTTTGAATCCCTCAGTTGCAAGGACATATGTGAGCATTTTTGATTGGCTCATTTGTTACACAGTTTAATGTGATTAGCCTGATTTGAATTAAGCATTGATAGGCCAAACACAACTAATTTATATAATATATAGCTTGTGAGAAGGGAGACTGAGCTTTTGATAGTGCAATTAACGTGACCGAAGAGTCAGCTTGAACAACAGTGGTTTTTCTTGCTCTCTTTTTGTGTAGTTTATGCAGTGCATGGAGTATTCTACATTGAGCAAATTTTATTTTACCACTTTGAGTGTCACATTTAGAGGTTGAGGTTGCTGGTCTCTTCCATTCATATTGAGCAATTAGTTCCTTTGCTTTAGGTTTCTGCAGATGTTTTCTGACAGGATTTGATCACAAATGCAGTTTACCTCGAAACGATTTTCTTTTACCTCTATTTAATACGGTGGCCCGGACATGCTGCAAATAAAAAGTTGCTGCAAAACAAATAAAGTTGCTGCAAATAAAAAGTAGTTGCTGCAAATAAAAAATAATTGCAGTGAACAAAAAAAATATATGCTGCAAATAAAAGCAGTTGCTGCAAATTAAG
The DNA here is from genome assembly GCA_942486035.1 of Porites lobata. Lineage (NCBI taxonomy): Eukaryota > Metazoa > Cnidaria > Anthozoa > Scleractinia > Poritidae > Porites > Porites lobata. The sequence continues at coordinate 340,721 of CALNXK010000327.1, forward strand.
TGACACGAAATTATGCGCACGCACTGATGGGAAGAGGAGGACTCAGTATAGTTGTATCCAAGGCCCACTCACAAAATGCTTGGCCTAATCCTCAGTGACAGGAACCTTGTTTGAGTTCAATGGAAACAATTATCATCAAACCCATGGAGTTGCATTAGGCATAAAAACAGCAGTGTCCTTTGCAAATATCTACAAGGCGAAGACTGAAACAAACCTAATCCAACAAAGAAATACCAATGGAAATGTTTCATTGGTGACGTTTCCTTTCTTTGGGACTGTAACAGAAAAGACCCAACTTTTTCTTAAAGAAACTAACAAATCCCATCCCAAAAATTAAGTCCACCGCCGAAATATGAAATAACGAAATAACTTTCCTTGATACAACAGTTTTCAAAGGAGAACATCTCACAGAGAAATCCATCTTCATTGGACATCAAATCCCAGTATAAGCCGACTAAAACCTTTCAATATGTACACTTTACCTCATTCCAAATACGAGGGTAAAAAGAAGTTTCATTTAAGGCGAAGAAATAAGATTGATTAGAAAAAACTCCTCCAAAAAAACATTTGAAGAGTGCCTTGCAAACTCGAAGCACACAAATATCCTAAACCAGATATAGAAAGGTCGTTGTCAGGGGTCAACCTTGACTCGAGACACTGATAGGGGCTAAAACAAAAACAACAAGACGCTACGGAGCGTACACTTCGGCATCGTGGTTGTGGAACTAATTAATTGTAAATGCGGAGGAATAGTAAGAAATCAAATATGGTAAGAGTATAAGGTGTTAATTTGTGATATTATGGGATTTGTCAGGATATTCTGAAAAGAGCAACATCCCAGAGGCCTACTTGCCAAAAACTAGCATTTCGGGACAAATTGTCTCCGAGATATTAGCCCAGTTATACTCTGATGACTCCATACAAATCCTTCTAAAAAAACAATTCTCTATTTTTCTTAGTCACATCAGGCTTCAAAAACAGCATAGCAGTCTCATGTACTGATTAGCGATGTGTAAGGCATGGGTAAGGAGTCAATTACGTTGAGCATGGAATTGGCTAAAACTCAAGGTCACAAGTTCGAATGTTTTGAGGATAATTATTCACTGACTATCAGCACGCAGGGACGTCGGATTAACACAAGGAAGTTTAATACCAAAGGAACATAGCCTTTTACAGAGCTTTAAAACACAACATCCACCAACACAAACTTGACTTGAACTTTGAGTAAAACTAAACAGCCTCTACCAATAATAACAAACTCTCACTTGAACTTCAGATATCTTACGGCTTCCGCGAACTTGTAAACACAATACCTGAAAATCTACCTTCCTCACACTTGACTAAACACAGCAGTCCAGCTCGTGGGAAAAAACTTAGTTCTTCAAAAGAACTCGCTTGGAACTTGTATACCATTTGACATAAGGTTCTAGAAAATACCAAACAGGAGAATAGTAGTAGCTTTTCGACATATTAAAATATGATTTCAGTAACTGATGCAAATCTGCTGACTCATGCTGAAATGTAAACATGCCCTAATTAATTATTCATGGATAATCCAAAAACGTAGAGAACGTTCGAGAAAGTCACGCAACGCATAGAAGCAATTTTACTACGTAACACTCAACAAAGACAAAATGTCTTTTTGCAGCATTTTGTAACTTTAAATTCATCATAAAACAGTTAGAAAGGAGGGCTCACTCGTGAAATGTTTTTCAACACTCGAAGAGAAATTTTGCATCTCTGAGGGCCATGAAATATCCTCTATTTATTCCTCGAGTAATTAAAGACTAAACTCGAATTGATCTTAAGATATCACGAAGTAGTCCGGTCTCATTTCGTGAAATAGTTGAAACAAGCCGAAAAGTCACGAACTTGCACGCCCAATCTTGTCCCGAAACTAGTACAGCATTTCATAACTATTTTTCACATTCCAAATTACCTTGGATCACAGTAGCGCAATCGGCTAATCCCTCAACTTAGAATCTCCTCTGATCTGACGGGCCACACAGGTGAGTCGGTTCAAACCCCGGGAAAGCCAAAATAATAATTCTTTCTTCCTTGAAAAAGTTAAAGAATAAATAAAAAAATCGAAGGGATCTCGAGATATCTCTAATTAATTCGGCTCTCACTTTGTCAAAAAGCCGAATACAACCGAAAACCTACAGACTTTGCATGCCCAATCTTGTCAAAAAATTGTAACTTTGATACATTCCTGAGCGTCGCAAAACCTTTACTTCGCGCTCCACCGAAGTAAAAAAAATAAAGAGAGACTATTGCCTTTCGTTACAACATAATTATAACCCAGCACTACAAGATCTTTAAAAGACGTTGATGGCAACCTGGGGTCTACAGGTCTAATAAAAAATCAGCCTCTGCGGTGCTGAAAACAGTTTAAGACCTCCGATCATATCCTACAGAACACATGCTTGACTGCAAAAATGTAACTTGAAGGCAGTTGACAATTCAATGCAACCACAAAAACCACATTGGTAGTCCTTGTAGGTCTGTCTTTAACTTCCTTACAACTATACTGAGTCCTCCTCTTCCTATCAATGCATGCGCATACCTTCCTGTCACTTAATTTGCAGCAACTGCTTTTATTTGCAGTAACTATTTTTATTATTTGCTGCAATTATTTTTTATTTGCAGCGACTTTATTTAACTTGCAGCAACTTTATTTTATTTGGTGCAACTTTATTTAATTTGTAGCAACTTTATTTTATTTGCAGCAATTTCGTTCAATTTGCAGCAACTTTTTTATTTGCAGCATGTCCCCTGTGCGCCACCGTAGTTTAAGCCACCTTAGTTTCTTTGGTTTCTCTAAAATGCCTGGACCTGAATAGCCACATGTAGTAGGTTTTATTTTTGGCTGTGAAGATCATGATTTCCTGAATTTTTTTTTGGATGCTAGAAGCCTGGAACTGCCGGCTAGATTGCAGAATACGCGACAGTACATCTGCAGTGATTGGAAGATGCTGGAAAACCAGTGGGCAAATTTATACAAGCAAATTCTTATAAAAAAAATATATCACAAGGAATTCTCTCAAAGCATTTTTTTTGTACAGAAGAAGGCTTTAAAAATTGAACTGCTCTTTTATTATTTGCTGTAAACTGCAAACGATCATTGCCAACTCCCTTCTGTAAATTTTGACATGTCACTGTGTCCTTACCATCACGCAAATGTAAGAATGAGGCCAATCTTGAGAGGCATAACAAACGTTAACCCACAAGAAACCTGCCTATCAGAAACGCTCACATATGTCTTTGCGACTCTGCAGGATGTTAGAATGAGCTTTTGTGCAGGATGTTAGAATGAGCTTTTCTGTACTAGTTCGCAAATGGACTATACAAATGGTTTAGACGAGTGCGTGGGCCGGCTGGAACATAGGCTAGGCTAAAAAGGTTCTTGTATTTTTACATGGGTATTGAAGTGGCAAATTTCTGCCAGAAGGTTCTTAATCCACAGGTTCTTATTGGTGGGTGTTTACTGTATTTAAATGTTTAATGAAGAACAAAGCATATAAAATAATAAATGGATATGTTGTAGTTAAGTTTTTATCTCAGGTAATTTTTATTTTTCTTTTGTTTCAACTTCATTAGCATACATTACCATACCCAAAAACAAAAGAAAAACAAAAAAATTACATGAGGTGGAAAATTACAACAGATACATTAAGGTGACTGCATAAACACATAAATAAGCTAATTTTTTAAATAAAAAGGGTTCAGTATAAATAATTGTTAAATTGTACATAGTTAACACCCGATAACTCCTAGAGTCAATTATGGATCCATAAAATCTAGCTCTTACTCTTGATCCCCTGGACGAAACCCCTTTATCAGTACTCTCACATGGTACTATTTGTTTTCAGTATTGGACGAAATGAAATTTCGACTTCTCCGTTAATAACGTTTTGATTTTGTCAGTGTACTTTTGGAAGTGAAGAGTAAAAACATCAATAACTTTACATACCATCTTGTCACCTCTTGCTGTCTTCCTGGCATTAATGCAGTAATCGTTATCCCACTCACGATACCAAAGTTGAAGCTCTCCTGTCGCATCATTATCCTCACTCCCCCATGACACGGTTCCCCGTGCCACACAAATCTGTGTATAGCCCCACCGACTGAGGGAGGCCATTTTGTTTATTGGAAGATCACCTCGTCCCAGTCTCTTATCCTACTGAAAATCGCACCTGCCGCAAGGACTTATGGACTGCATTTGTGCTCTGAGGAGTTGTTCATTTTCTTTCGTTTGTTTTTCAAAGTTCCCATTCAAGGTGACGTTTTTCATTTTCGTAAAAATGCTTTTAAGCATTATTAAAATGTTTGAAAACGATGCTCTGTGCTCAAGTAAAATTATGCTGACAAATACAGGCAAATAGAGAAATTCTCAGTGTGACTGAATGGAGAGGCAAACACTTAAAAAAAGCGTAAACCCGGCACATAAAAATATGTGACGGGGAATTTTCCCAGCCACGATTTTCTCTTTTCATTTTTTTATAAGTGGGATGTCGCCACCGGGATTACTACTCTCTCTTTAACCTGTCGGACCAGCTCCACGTTTTGCAGATTTTCTCTTTTGTAGTTCGCTCGTTTCGCCTTACCCAGGCGAAAATGGTCTACGGCGCAAACGAAACGAAAAATACTGGCTAAGTGTAGGTTATGTTCTCGTCCGTTGCTTGCTGTTTTAGGAACAGACATTTAA